>JAKSZT010054512.1:551318-581280 GCA_026826555.1 Tolypeutes matacus
TCCTACCCTACAGCTCAATGGACTCATCCAAGTCACCTGGTGAGGAGACAACGATGGGAAATGGCCATCCCAGGGAATGGAGAGGGCCTGCATCTGCAGGCAGGATCATCCCACCCACCATATCCATGGGATATAAGCCCTCTCTCACTTGGAGTTGGAGTGGACATCACCATCCCAGTCGCCTCTGGATTGGGGGAAGAACTATGGACTAGAGTGGACTTGATGGTATTCTCTTGCTCACATATGGTGATTCTTGCAATGCAAGAAATTATAACAATGAGGTGGAGCCAGTGGCCATTTGACAGTTTTTGGGTAGGGAGGGGATGAGCAGTTGAGATACAGGGGCTTCTTTGGGAGTTGGAGGTTGTCCTGAGTACTGTTGTGGCAATGGATGTGGGCCATTTTGGGTCAGCACACACCGCTCAGGGCTGAGTGGGGGAGAGTGTGGTCTGCGGTGTGGACTGTGGTCTGTGGTTGGTGGCGGGGCTCCAGGATGTGTGGGTTCATTGAGGTTGGTGGGCCACACTGTGGGAGATGTTTGTGTGGGATGTGGTGGGAGGTGTGGGAGGTGGGTAACATGGGAATCCCAGTGGGTTCCGTGTAGTGTTTTGGGTAATCTAAGCACCTCTTAAAATATATGCATATATATATATATATAAATAACATTTTTGTAAGCAAATACACATATATGCATATATATTTATATATCATTTTACAAATGTTTGTATGTATTGTGAGAATTTTGATTTTTACCCATAATAAAAAAAAAAAAAAAAAGATGGCTTCTAAACTCACACAAAAAAAGATTGCTATTTTTTAAAGATAAAATTATATCTCTAACTCTGAACATAGTCAATGTACTATTGTTTATCTTATCTGAACCCATCATTTGTAGAAGAGAAAACTGAAATATTGAAATATTGGGAGCTCAAGTGATTACCCAAGGTCACATGACCAGTTAGTAATAGAACTAGGACCCAAATATCCTGGTCTATTGATATAGTAATACCAATAACAAGTTTCAGATAGAAATAGCTAGCTAATAGCTCATACTCATGAGATGATAGTGTTATGCGGTGGGGAGACAGAGACCAGGCACTGGGTTAAGAGCAGATAATCTGGTTGTATCAGGAAATAATTATTTGTTCTTAGCAATGGTACCTACCTCTTCAGTTTTCTTTCTTTTAAACTCAGGAATTTTACTGGTTAACCTCTGTCTTACTTCTTAGCTCTGGGATTCTTTGATTTTATGAATGAAATTAAGCCAGAAAATTGATATCACAAAGGTTGCATCTATTTCTTGTCTACTGTCTACTACAAATTTTTAAAAATGCAGTAGTAGTAAAGCCTGATACAAGCCAAGTATTGAATGTCCCTTGAGCTGAGTTCTCCTTCCCAGAAGCACACAGTATTTTGTTATGGAATTTGGTTATGAGCACGTTATCAGAAATAACACTCATGATTTGTAGGAGTTTCCAGAAGTACTAACCAATATCCAATAACTGTTAGGTCCAAGATACTATGCTAGGTACTGGTTGGACTCCAAAGGAAAACTACCCTGTCTACCTAATTTGAGCATTTGTGATAACATTAATAGCATGTTTATGATCATTCCATCTTGGATATTCTCACATCATCAAGCCCTTGCATTTTAGAACTGGAAGAGACTTTCATGGTCTCCCACTCTACACCATTCATTTTACTGTGGAAGAAACTGGAGGCTTTTATTTCACAACTTGTCTTTACTCCTGGCAGAATGTAAATGATATGCATAATATATAAAGAAATATATTTCACAGTTACAGTATTAAAAAAGGGAGATAAAGTGTTTATGCCCTAGTCCCCACAACTGTAGTTTATCTTTGATACAGGTCTTTGTATTTGGTGTCTTCTTTCAGATGGTGTCTTATCTCCTTGTAGCTGTCATTATGATGAAAATCATGGCTAACAGAGGAAAATATGTAGAGGTTACTAATCTGTTTTGTTACAAGAAATCAAAGAAAATTGTTTTCTAGAGGTATCATCAAATATCTTCCTTAAAAGCAATAACATTAAAAAATGTTGGTGGTCTTAACATAAAAAAAAAAAAAAAAAAAAAAAAGAATATGTGTATTAAGGAGTAACTAAAAGTTATAATTTCATCCTACATAAAGAGATATGGATTCATATAATCTTTAAAAAATTTTTTTTAAAGATACTTAGATTACACAAATGTCACATAAAAAATACAGGGATTCCCATATGCCCCACTCCTCACACCTCCCACATTTTCCCATGTTAACATCCTTCATTAGTGAGGTACATTCATTGCAATTGATTAACACATTTTGGAGCATTGCCACTAAGCATGGATTAAAGTTTACATTGTAGTTTACACTCTCTCCCACCCAATTCTGTAGGTTATGGCAAGATATATAATGGCCTGCATCTGTCATTGCAATGTCATTTAGGACAATTTCCAAGTCCCAAAAATGCCCCTGTATTACATCTGTTTTCCCTCTCCTTGCCCTCGAACCTCCAGTGGCCACTGCCTCTACATCAATGATATAATTTCTTCCATTGCTAGAATCACAGTAAGTCTATAGTAGAATACCAGTAAGTCTACTTTAGTCCATAGTTCATTCCTCAATCCTGAGGATTCTGGAATGATGATGTCCACTCCACCTCTAATTGAGATGGGGCTGCAATCCCATGGGGCCAATGGATGGGTCTCTTGCTTGCAGTTGTAGACTCTCAGTTCCTTGGTTTGGTAGTTGTCCATCATTGTTGCCTCCTTGATAGTTGTCCTGGGTAAGACCAATGAACTGGAGAGTGGGTGTTGCAACTCCATTGATATTCAGGGCCCAGCTGGCACATGGACAGCCCAAAGATTTAAATCCCTTGTACGTACACCTACCAACTCTAGTACTAATTATAGATAGAAATAGAAGAACAGAAGAGCCATGTGTAGGGAAACCACAACTGAGTCCAACTCTGTCACTCTGGAGAGCATAAATTCCAAAGTAGGGCCCACTGGCAGGGCACCAAACTCCTGAGCTACCTGCCCTGCCTATAGTGTCTGGATGTCTCCAGAGCCCTCAGGAGCTCCGCTATTTGTAGTAGTATCTACTTTGGCAGTCAATGAGATCCTGCTGAGACATGCATAAGCGTAACCTCTGGAATGACCTCCCAACTCACTTTGAAGTCTGTCTTTACCTTTTCCCCCTTTTGGTCAAGGTCTTTTTCCAGTTGCATTGCTAGTTGGTGCTTGGTAGTAATCCCTCGGTGCCAGGGTGGCTCATCCCCGGAAGTTATTTCCCATGCTAGGGGGAAGGTAATGTATTTATATGCTGAGTTCAGCTTGGAGAGAGGCCTCATTTGAGCAACAAGGAGGCTCCCAGGAGGCAACTCTTAGGCACCCTATAATACTAGGCTAAGTTTCCATTTCAAGAATAAATGTTCACATGCAGAGACATCAATAACAAGTGCCCATCAATGGGCCATCCTCCTTCACTAGTCATTGCCCCTGTACTCGGGAGATTCTTGCTGATCCATTAGAGAATGTGGCAGAGCTCCTCAGAATGGAAATTTGATATTTTGTGAATCTCCACCCACTGTGACGATGTTCCATGAACATCTGAACACATTTATATGCCTTATATGTATGCCCAGGTGAGCTTCCTCCCATGTATCCCCCATCACTGACACCCTGCACCGATGATCTTCCCCTGCCACAGTTGTAATCCGTCTGTGATCCAAAACTTCTTCAAAAATGAAACCAATAAAATTGCCAAATACAATTAATAAGAAAATGAAATAATGATTTTTTAAAAGATTTATTTATTTATATACATTTTAGCCCACCCCCCCACACACACGTTTGCTGTTTTTGTGTCCATTTGCTGGGCAATTCTCTTCTCATCCTTCTCCTCCTGTCTTCACCAGGATTCGACCCTGGGGACCTCCGATGTGGGAGAGAGGCGTTCTGCCATCTGAGCCACCTCAGTTCCTGTTTTTTTCAGCACATCTTGTCTTGGGTCTCTCCTGTATCTCTCTCCTGTTATGTCATCATCTTGCTGCATGGCTTGGCGGGACCTGGGGGCATGTGCACCTTCTATATATATTTTTTATATTACTGGGAGGTCCTGGGGATAGAACCGAGGTCCCTCCATATGGCAGGTGGACACACAACTATTTGAACCACATCTGCCCCCAATAATGATTGTTTTAAAAATAAGAAATAAAATACAAAAAAAAAAAAAACAAAAAATAAAAATTGGGGATAATAAAAAGAATGAAAAAATATTAAAAAAAATTTTTTTGACATTTTGCCTTTCATCACTGTAAGATCTGTTGTCCTATATGTACAGTGACATTTTCTTCCATTTATTGCCATTTTGGCCTCAGAGAAGTTTTAGGTTCCAGGAAAGTCATGTACCGAATTCAGAGGACTCTCATATATACCCAACATCCTCCCCCATTTCCCCCTTCCCCTATTAATAGCTTTTTATATGTGGATGATATGTTTGTTACAATTGCTGTACAAATATTGAAACATAGCTACCAACCATGGTCAATGGTTTACATTATGATTTATATTTTGGGCCATACACTTTTATAAACTTTGATGCAATTCAACATGGCCTGTATCTATCATAGCAAGATCATGTAGAACACTTCCATCACCCCCAAAATGCCCCCTGTTTCATCTTTTCTATTCCTCCCTCCTCCTCCTCCCCTCAGGACCCACAGCAACCATCAGGCTTCACTCTTTGAAGGACAAGATTCATAGCTACTTGCAAGAACACTGAGGGCTTGACACACTGGTCTGTCCTTCCCTATTAGGCACCATCCATGCTCTCAAGAGACTCCTGTCCTTCTATTTGAGAAAATAGCAGACCTCCCCCAGATGGGAGTAATGTAACTTTTAAGAAACCGAAATCATCTATAAAATTTCACCTGTATCTTAGCATTCATTGCATGCAAACCTATTTCAGCTTCTTCCAATAATAAAATGAAGGGAGGATCCTTACAAACAGCATTAAAAAGGTATATTTGCTTTCCTGAAGCACATTGATTTGGTAACATCTTCAGTAACTTCCAGCAAATGAACTACTTTTCTCTTCAAATGATAATATGGGTTAAGAAAATTTATCCAAATTTTGAAATAAAGCCAAAGAATATAACATCAATGTCTTTCTTTTCAATATCATACCAGAGCCCACCCAATTATATATATATATATTTTATTATCTAGGAGATGTGCCTTTGTTTGATTTACTATTTTTTATTGAATTGCTCAAACTGTGAAGTTAACTTTTATATGTTTTTGGTTTGGTAGAGTTGTAAATTATTTCTGTTTAGCACGGAAGATAATCCATTAATCTATTAGATTACAGTTTTATTTTCCTGTAGGACACAAACCAGTTTTGTCTCCAGTTTAGCAAACTTAATTTAGCATGTCTTTTCTGCCTGATTATATAAACCTTTGTTATTAGGATTCTTTTTTGAATCAGATTTACTATCCTAATAGTTCACTCATTAGTGAGTGTATTAGTCAGCCAAAAAGGGTGCTGATGCAAAATACCAGAAATCTGTTGGCTTTTATAAAGGGTATTTATTTGGGGTAGGAGCTTACAGTTACCAGGCCATAAAGCATAAGTTACTTCCCTCACCAAAGTCTATTGCAACATGTTGGAGCAAAGTGGCTGCTGATGTCTGTGAGGATTCAGGCTTCCTGGGTTCCTCTCTTCCTGGGGCTTGCTTCTCTCCGGACTCAGCTCCTCTGCTATCTCCACAAGGCCAGCTGTAGACTATCAGGTGAATGGCTTGTTTCTCTTCCCAGGGCCTTTTCTCTTTCCTCACGACCAAGCTCCTCTATGGGCTTACTTCCCGGGGCTCCAGCTCAAGACTCCCAACTTCCTTCTCTGCAGTGTGGTTTCTCTGTGAGTCCACGCCCACCAAGGGACAGTATTTGTCCTTTTGTGTCTGGCTTGATTCACTCAACATAATGTCCTCCAGGTTCATCCATGTTGCCATATGCTTTATGACTTCATTTCTTCTTACACCTGCATAATATTCCATCGTGTGAATAGACCACAGTTTGTTTATCCATTCATCTGTTGATGGACACCTGGGTTGTTTCCAACTTTTGGCAATGGTGAATAATATGGCTATGAACATCGGTGTGCAGATGTCTGTTGGTGTCACTGCTCTCAATTCTTCTTGGTATATACCCAGTAGTGGTATTGCAGGGTCACATGGCAAGTCTATATTCAACTTCTTTAGGAACTGCCAAACAGTCCTCCATAGTGGTTGTACCATCCTGCATTCCCACCAACAGTGAAGAAGTGTTCCCATCTCTCCACATCCTCTCCAACACTTTTAGTTCTCGGTCTTTTTAATAGTGGCCATCCTGATAGGTGTGAAATGATATCTCACTGTAGTTTTGATTTGCATTTCCCTAATCATGAGTGATGTTGAGCATTTCTTCATGTGTTTTTTTGCCATTTGTATTTCTTCTTCGGAGAAATGTCTATTCAAGTCTTTGGCCCATTTTTTAATTGGGTCATTTGTCTTTTTATTGTTGAGTTGTAACATCTCTTTATATATCCTGGATATTAAACCCTTATCAGATATGTGGTTTCCAAATATTTTTTCCCATTGAATTGGCTGCCCTTTCACCCTTCTGACAAATTCCTGTGAGGTGCAAAAGTGTTTAATTTTGAGGAGGTCCCATTTATCTACTTTTTCTTTTGTTGCACGTGCTTTGGGTGTGAGGTCCAAGAAACCACCACCTACTACAAGGTCTTGAAGATGTTTCCCTACATTTTCTTCCAGTAGTTTTATGGTCATGGCTTTTATATTTAGATCTTTGATCCATTTTGAGTTGATTCTTGTATAGGGGGTGAGATAGGGGTCCTCTTTCACTCTTTTGGTTATAGATATCCAGTTCTCCCAACACCATCTGTTGAAGAGACTGTTTTTTCCCATCAGCGTGGGCTTGGTAGGTTTGTCAAACACCAGTTTACTGTATAGGTGAGGGTTTATTTCTGGATTCTCAATTCTATTCCACTGATCGATATGTCTATCTTTATGCCAGTACCATGCTGTTTTGACCATTGTAGCTTTGTAATATGTTTCAAGGTCAGGCAGCGAAATTCCTCCCACATTGCTTTTCTTTTTTAGAATACTTTTGGCTATTCGGGTGCACTTACCCTTCCAGATGAATTTGGTAATTGCCTTCTCTAATTCTGTAAAGTAAGCTGTTGGGATTTTGATTGGTA
This sequence comes from Tolypeutes matacus, assembly GCA_026826555.1. Lineage (NCBI taxonomy): Eukaryota > Metazoa > Chordata > Mammalia > Cingulata > Chlamyphoridae > Tolypeutes > Tolypeutes matacus. The sequence continues at coordinate 558,584 of JAKSZT010054512.1, forward strand.
TTGCATTGAATCTATAAATCAGTTTGGGCAAGATTGACATCTTCACGATATTTATTCTTCCAATCCATGAACACGGAATGTCTTTCCATTTGTTTATGTCTTTTTAAATTTCTTTTAGCATTGTTTTGTAGTTTTCTGCATATAGGTCCTGTACTTCCTTGGTTAAATTAACTCCTAGGTATTTGAGTCTTTTTGTTGCTATTGAAAATGGAATTTTCCTCCTGATTTCCTCCTCAGATTGTTCAGTACTAGTGTACAAAAACATTACTGATTTTTGCGTGTTGATCTTATATCATGCCACTTTGCTGAACTCATCTATTAGTTCAAGTAGCTTTGTTGTGGATACTTCAGGATTTTCTAAATACAGGATCATGTCATCCGCAAACAGTGAGAGTTTTACTTCCTCTTTTCCTATTTGGACGCCTTTAATTTTTTTGTCTTGTCTAATTGCCCTAGCTAGAACTTCTAGTACAATGTTGAATAACAATGGTGACAGTGGGCATCCTTGTCTTGTTCCTGATCTTAGGGGGTAAGCTTTCAACCTTTCCCCATTGAGTATGATGTTGGCTGTGGATTTTTCATATATGCCTTTTATCATATTGAGGAATTTTCCTTTTATTCCTATCTTTTGAAGTATTTTTATCAAAAAAGGATGTTGGATTTTGTCGAATGCCTTTTCTGCATCTATTGAGATGATCATGTGGTTTTTTCCCTTCAATTTGTTAATGTGGTGTATTACATTGATTGATTTTCTTATGTTGAACCAGCCTTGCATACCAGGAATAAATCCCACTTGGTCATGATGTATAAGTCTTTTGATATGCTGTTGGATTCAATTTGCAAGTATTTTGTTGAGAATTTTTGCATCTATGTTCATGAGAGAGATTGGTCTGTAATTTTCTTTTCTTGTGGAATCTTTATCTGGCTTTGGTATTAGGGTGATGTTGGCTCCATAAAATGTGTTGGGTAATTTTCCCTCCTCTTGAATTTTTTGGAAGAGTTTAAACAGGATTGGTGTTAATTCTTTTAGAAATGCTTGGTAGAACTCACCTGTGAAGCCATCTGGTCCTGGACTTTTCTTTGATGACGGATTCAATCTCCTTAATTGTGATTGGTTTGTTAAGTTCTTGTATTTCTTGTTGTGTCAGTGTAGGTTGGTTATGAGTTTCTAGAAATTTGTCCATTTCATCCAGGTTGTCTAGTTTGTTGGCATATAGTTTCTCATAATATCCTCTTATGATTCTTTTTATTTCTGTGAGGTCATTTGTAATTTCCCCCCTTTCATTTCTGATTGTATTTATTTGCATCTTCTCTCTTTTTTTCTTTGTTAGTCTAGCGAGGGTTTTGTCAATTTTATTGATCTTCTCAAAGAACCAGCTTTTGGTTTTGTTGATTTTCTCTATTGCTTTTTTGTTCTCATTTTCATTTATTTCCACTCTAATCTTTATTATTTCTTTCCTTCTTTTTCCTTTGGGATTGGTTTGCTGTTCTTTTTCTAGTTTCTCAAGTTGTTCAGTTAAATCTTTGAGTTTAGCTCTTTCTTGTTTCTTAATATAGGCATTTAGGGCTATAAATTTCCCTCTCAAGTCTGCCTTTGCTGTATCCTATAAGTTTTGATATGTTGTGTTCTCATTTTCATTTGTCTCAGTATATTTACTGATTTCACTTGCAATTTCTTCTTTGACCCACTGAATATTTAGGAGTGTGTTGTTCAGTCTCCACACATTTGCAGATTTCCTTTTTTCCTGTCTGTTATTGATTTCTAGTTTCATTCCATTATGATCTGAGAAGGTGCTTTGTATAATTTCAATCTTTTATATTTATTGAGAGCTGTATTGTGACCTAACATGTGGTCTATCCTGGAGAAAGATCCATGGGTACTTGAGAAGAATGTATAACCTGCTGAGTTTGGATGCAGTGTTCTGTATATGTCTGTTAGGTCTAACTTGTTTATCATATTGTTCAAGTTCTCTGTTTCCTTGTTGATCTTCTGTCTAGTTTTTCTATCTAATGATGTGAGAGGGGTGTTGAAGTCTTCGACGATTATTGTAGAAATGTCTATTTCTCCCTTCAGTTTTGCCAGAGTTTGTCTCATATATTTTGGGGCACCCTGGTTAGGTGCGTAGATATTTATGACTGTTATATCTTCCTGGAGGATCGTCCCTTTTATTAATATATAATGACCTTCTGCATCTCTTATCACTTTTATGTATTTGAAGTCTGCTTTGTCTGATATTAGTATAGCGACCCCTGCTCTTTTCTGTTTCCTATTCGCATGGAGTATCTTTTTCCAACCTTTTACTTTCAGCCGGCTTGTATCCTTGTGTCTGAGGTGAGTTTCTTGTAAACAGCATATGGATGGCTCATGTTTTTTTATCCATTCTGTCAGCCTGTATCTTTTGATTGGGGAATTTAATCCATTCACATTCAATGATATTACTGAAAATGCACTATTTATTTCCTCCATTTTATTCTTTGGTTTTCATATGTCATCTTATTTTTGTCTTTCTTTTTACTCTTTTGGTTATCCTTTCTGCTTTTCTTTCTTCTATACTCTCCTCCAAGCCTCTCTCTCCTGTCTTTTTCTTTCAGGTTCTAAGGCTTCCTTTAATATTTCCTGCAAAGGTGGATTCTTTTTTGCAAACTCTCTTAGTTTCTGTTTGTTTGTGAATACTTTATATTCACCTTCATATTTGAAGGACAGTTTTTCTGGATAAAGAATTCTTGGCTGGCAGCTTTTCTCTTTCAGTTTCCTAATTGTATCATACCACTGTCTTCTCGCCTCCATGGTTTCTGAAGAGAAATCTGCACTAAGTCTTACTGGACGTCCTTTGTAGGTAATCGTTTGCTTCTCTCTTGCTGCTCTGAGAATTTTCTCTTTATCTTTTACATTTGACATTCTGAATAATATGTGTCTTGGCATAGGTCTATTTGGATTTATTCTTATTGGGGTACGGTGTGCTTCTTGGACATGTAAGTTCATTTCTTTCATGAGAGTTGGGAAATTTTCAGCTATTATTTCCTCAAATACTCTTTCTGCCCCTTTTCCTTTCTCTTCTCCTTCTGGAACTCCCATGACACGTATGTTCTTGCGTTTTGTGTTGTCATTCAACTCTCTGAGCCCCTGCTCAATTTTTTCCATTCTTTTCTCTCTCTGTTCTCTTCTCTCTTCAATTTTAGCTGCTCTGTCTTCAGTATCACTTAATCTTTCTTCTATCATTTCGAGTCTGCTGTTGTATGCTTCAAATGTATTTTTGACTTCACCTATTGTGTCTTTCATTCCCATGAATTCCGTTACTTTTCTGTTCATGATTTCAAATTCTTCTTTACGTTCGCGCAATGACTTCTTGATGTCATTGATCTCTTTAACTATATTCTCTTTCATCTCATTAATTTGATTTTGGAAATGTGTGCTCATCTCACTGATTAGTTCTCTTAAATTCTGCATCTCTTCTGGGACTTTGCTGTATTCCTTATCTTGGGCCATGTCTTCTATTTTCTTCGTATGGCCTGTAATTTTTTGCTGGTGCTTAGGCATCTGGTTAGTTTGTAATTTACTTAGATGCTCTATCTCTTTCTCTTTTATGGGGTTTTAGTGGCAGGAGGCTGTAAGTTACCACCACTCTTTGATTTTTGGCTCAACCTTGATTTTTAGGATTGTTCTGCTGGTTGCTCAAAACTGGGCACTGGACCCAGTAATTGGTTGTAGAGTCATTTCCTAGGGCCTTGGGCAGGGAGGCTATAGAGGTCAGGAAAAGCCTCTCTTACTTATTAATTTTCTTATGTGCACTTCTTTGGTCTGCCAGGAGATGGCGCTTGTTGGCAGCTCTCAATTCAACGCCTGGTCGTAGCGTATTTGTTGTGACACAGGCTGGATCAATGTGATAGAGCCTCCTGTCTGGGGGCTAAGAGCCCTGTGATTCAAACTTTCTGAGACAGTTCTCCAGACTTCTCTCGTAGCGCCCCCCTTTTCCCAGCTAGGAAATATTTCCACTCCCTTCTGAATCCTCAACAATCAGTCCCTATTAGTAGAGGAGGAGATTGGGAGGTTTGTATATCTAACCCCCTTGCAGGCTCCAAGGCAAACAATGGCGCAGGCCCACCCAGCCTGGAAGGGCTCTTGGGACAGGGCAGACCAAACCTGGGAGTCCAAAGCAGGGTCAGCCCCAGGCTCTCTCTCCCCTCTCCCATGGTGTCCTCAACAATTAGTCCAGGCTAGAAGAGAGGGAGGTTGCGAGGGTTGGATTTCTCCAGTCCTTTCTATGCTCCCAGGGCAAACCGCTGTGTGGAAGAGTCTGTGGGGCTCTGCAGCCCAAATTTCAGGTCAGAACCTGAGTCAGCCTAAGGCTGTGTCCCTCTCTCTCCCCTTTCCGGGAGTGGCAGATACCTGAAGCCCCCTTGTATGTGGTCGCAGGCCCAGGGCCCCGAGAATTCTGAAGAGTGTGGGGGAGGGTGCCAGCAGCAGCAGAAGGTGCTATTGCAACTCAGAGTTCCGTAGTCGAGATTTCCCTCTTCTCTCCCTCTCTCCTCTGGGTGGTGTGCAGCCTTCACCTGCTGTCCTAAACCTTGGAAGATCTTTTTCGGGGCTGTTTCAGCTTGTCCTCTAGCTATTTTTCTGGAGAAGAGATTCCCGTGTCTTACTAGTCCGCCATCTTCCCGGAAGTCCACTATCTATTTTTTAAATATTTTTTTATCACACAGGTTGTAAACTTAAAAAACAATCATGCATATGTGTAGAATTCCCATACAACACCCTTTTACCAACATACCACACTGTTGTGGAATATTTGTTACAGATTATGAGGTAATATCCTCAGACTATTACCACCAACCATGGTCCATAGTGTACATTTAGCTGCAATTTTATTTTGTTTGAACATCTTGTAAGGCAGTTCTAGATTCTTGTGTGCGTCGTGTCTTTGGCTGAAAAAGAATGATTGAAGTGGCTCACTATCTTTCTGCTTATGGCCAGTAATGCTTTATATTACACTGTACTATAGTTTCTTATGAATCCACAATTGTAAGTTGTGAAAAAAAAATGTATGACTGTGATTTCTAAATCATCCATAGTCTTTAGTATGTTTATTACATTGTCAATGAGAAGTGCATCATGCTTTTCTTTACTGTTTCTCCATGCTATAACTATTATTTTAATCAGATTTACTATGTTTTTAGCTACATGAACCCAGAAACTTTTCAGTAATGTGGTAGATTGATTGCATTCATGGTCTCAACTAGTAGCCACCAGTACCCCCGTTGCAATGGACTTTGCAGTTTCTCCCATCAAGAGGTGGAGTCTGTTTCCCAATCCCTTAAATCTATGACTTAGGCCAAGAGGATTTATGTATTTTTCTCTCTTGGAACTCTGCCAACACGAGAACAAGCCTGGGTTAGCATGCTGGAGGATGAGAGACCATGTGGATAAGATCTTAAATGCCCAAGCTTACATCTGCTCAGCTAGGCATCTAGAGTTGCCTACTTGACACTCAGCTGACCATGGACACATGAAGGAGCCCAGCTGAGGCCAGACTAAATGTCAAACCCAAAGAATTGTGAGTTAAATAAATGGTTATTTTAAGCTACTAAGTTCTAGGGTGGTTTTTTACATAACAATTGTTAACTGGTAGTGTAAGCAAATAAAACAAAAACATTAATCCATTGTACTGTACAGTTTAAAAAAATATTTCCAGTTGTTTCTGCATGTCCAAGTGTATGATGTAGGAAATTAAATAATAGCACATCTAATAGTGTCGATAATTTTGTGCACAGCAGAATATAATTTCAGACAAAACATTTCCCAGTAACTTAGTTTCCAGAAGGAATTTTGTACCTGGGATTCATAGCTTGGGCAAATCTAAAATATTATTCAATAATTTCAATTACTGAAATGCTTGGCAGTCTATTAATATCATATCAACAGGTTTTGTTTAGATTTTCAAATGCCATAGACTCAAAAAATAAGGTGTCTTCTTAAAACATTCCTATAAATTCTGTTGTTTTGAAATTTGCTTGGTGAGAATCAAGTGAGCTTTGGCTACCTCACTTGTTTTTGGCACTTTTTTCTCTTCATACTCATTACATTATTTACTTTATTTGGATGGAACATGTTTTACCATGTTATTCATGATTTTGGAGTTTTTCCTCCTTGTGAAATTTTGAGGGGGAAAAGTTGACATGTAACATTTATTTCATCCTCATAAGCTATGAAGGATTCCCAAATAAGACTTTTTTTTTTCAAAAACACTCATTACCTTATTACAATCAAATATTAAAAATTAAATACTATTATTAAAGTTTACTTTTATTGTTATGAATGCTGATGCATAAAACCACTTCTACAAAGATTAGAATTATGTTACGATAGTCTGAAGCATTTTTTAATCTCAGAAAAGACCATGTTCTTAGAACTAATCCATTCTGGTGGGTGTGAGACCCTTGATTGCATTAGATTCAGTTGAGAAATTTTGATTAGATCACTTTTGGTTAGATCACTTTAGGGCCTTTGATTGGACTACATCAGTGAGGCATGACCCAGGTTGGGTGTCCACCCTCTTGCTGGGATCCTATATAAACTGAGAACCAAAAGAAGAAACACACAGAGAAAGACGGCTGCCATTTTACCCTGCCATGTGAGAGAGGGAAATCCAGGCTGCCTACAGCTGCAGAAAGACAGAGAAACCTGGAGAAGAAGAGAGAGAGGTCAGAAGCTGGAATCAGTGGAGCAGCCCAAAGCTGAAGAGACAAGGCCCAGGAAGAGATGAACCATATGCCTGATCACCCACAGCTGAGTGCAGGGAGAAAGCAAGCCTGACAGAGAAAGCAGAGATGGGCTGCCATTTTGCTTTGCCATGTGACAGGAGTCCAGCATTACCAGAAGCCAACCTTTGGTGTAAAAGCATCTCTGATGATGCCTTGATTTGGACATTTTCACACCCTTGGAACAGAAAGATTTTACCTAATAAATTGCCTTTATAAAAGCCAATACATTTCTGAAATATTGCATTGGCAGCCTATGGAAAACTAAAACATGATATAATCTAATTTTAATTTAAGTCTTATATCTAATTTTAAAAATTATTGGCTCAAAATGGATATGATGCTTTTCAATTTACTTGGCCACTGCATGGCCTTTTAATATTTGTATTGAATGCTCATCTATTTCCCTATTTAACTGTTTGTAAGTGCCTAATAATTATGTTTGTACATGAAATTACAAGCTTTCACAATCATCATTAAGTATAATTGCATTTTACTCTTGTCATAGTAAATATCCGTTATAATTCAACTGACTGGAAGGATTTCAGTGTATAAAACACATAGGGAGATTTTTACTGCAATTGACATCTAGAATGATTACCTATATTTAGAAATTAATATTCAGATATTAAAATAAATCTAAATTATATTCTTTGTTCTTTTTACTCTCATTTTGATACTGATTATTTACGATGGTAACATACATGATGACTTCCTGTAATAGTTCTAGGGTGGCAGAAGTGATGTTAAGGTAAATATTCTGTTATTTGGCCTGACAAATGGTAAGGAGCAGATTTTTGCCAAATACCGAGGTCAAAGCTAAACCTCAGTGCATCCCTATTGTTGACCTTCATTTATTCCCTGTTCCAGAGTTATCCTGGATGGTTTGACTTGGAAAATGCTGGGATGATTTTAATCTATAACAGCATGCAGAGGAAAAGCATAACATTCTGCTTCATTTTGTTAAACTCCATGTAGTATCATGTGCTTTCACTAACATCACCCACCCCTGCATCAGGAGACATAAATCTCTTCCATTTCTGAGTTGAGCCCTTTTAAGATTAATGGGGTAGACAAGGGATTGGGGAGTGCACCTGTGGTGGAGAAAGAGAGATACCAGTGAAAAAGCTGAAAGACTTGACTAGGAGATAGTGTTGCCAGTGGATAGGTTTCGAGGTTCTTGGCTATGTTGCATAAAGTAATTCAGGACACAACATAGGGTAGGCAAGCAAGTAAAGAGTTTATTGAGAAACAAGAGAAAGGGAAAATACACACCCAAGACAAGGTGTGGGTGTGCTCCAGGCAAGAGACGCAGGCTGGGGCCCCAGGGTAGGTTTTATAAAGACCATTTTTCCTCTTCCCCCTTCCCCAAATGGAGGAAGCATCCTAGCTATTTGCTCCTCTGATTGGTTGCCTTTCTGCCTTTCTATTGGGCCACTTAGGTTGCACCTGTTAGCTTTCAGGGAACCAATGGGGAGGCCTTTGTTTGGAGTTATCTGAGACTTCTTTTGAACCCAGGAGTTTCAAATGGGATCTTGTGACCAGGTTCTTGGTGTGCTTTTTGGCTGTAACAGTTATGGCTTTGTTTTCAAACAGTTGCCTTCCCTCAGGGGGTTTCTGGGTGGGGTCTTGTGGCCATGTACTTTGCTATATTCCAGCTGTGATGGTTATGGGTTTGTTCTGACTTACTGCTTTCACTCATTTCCTATACTAACCTGCTTCAACTCCCTGCCTCCCGAGAGTTTACACCCTTATTCTTAAGGGGAAGCTGAAGGTGATGGTCATTCTCCTGCTGGTTAGGGACAAGAGTCCCTGCCTGATGGGGTGTGAAACTCTCTAGCTATTCTATTGATGTTGAGGGAAGGTGAGTCTGGCAACATGGTTGGAACTAGATGAAATTCCCACATGACTATTAATTTGCTTTGTAAATCATCCAACCTGGAAGAGATAAACCTGGTTAGAGCTTTAAAACCACAAAGGCCTATAAGGAAAATAAAGAGAAATGTTGAGAGTGGATCTAAAACTGGTATAAGCCAGGAAAGGTTAGGAACACAGAGAATGGGAGGGCTAGATTGGTGGGTCCATAAGACATGGAGGGGGCAATGTACACTAGTGAGCATAAGCCTGTCCAGAGGGGAGGTAAAGAGAGGTAACCTTTGTTTCTGAAAAGAAAGAAAATTCCATTTTGATCATTTAAAGTAGCAGCAAATGTGAGAATGGGTGAAAGTTTCATTTTTCAAGTTATTTCCTGCTGATCAGGGGTGAGAAAAATCTTCATATCATTTTAGAGGATGCCCTAGATATAAACTCACAAAGACAATATAGGTAACAACAAGACAAGCATATGGCAAGCAAAATAAAGACAGTACTTAAGAGCTGTTCTTTTATCTTATAGGCATATTCATTAATTACTTAGAAAATGAATAAAGTTTGCTAAGACTTTTAACATGTTTATTATCCCTCTACATATGATCCAGTATAGGGGAAATATTATCATATTCATTAGGTATATAGGTACAGCACTTAATATTAGTTAATGTCCAAGTTCCTCATTAAGCTGCAGTTAAAAAATCTAAGCTCCAGGTTTGCAATACCTTATATTTTGTCTCTCCATGGGAGCAGGCCATAATGCCAATTGTGTTTGTTTAAGTTCTCACATTACTCTGGTCATTATTGCTCCACTTGCTATGTCCTTCACACAGCCAGCATGCTGCAGCACTGTTGGTCCTGGAGAGAAGCCCCAGTGTTTCACTGGCCTGGTGCATAACACCCTTTGGCACTATGAAATAGAGCCAGTTTGGGGGCAATGTCCATTGTAAATCCAGTGATATCAAGTCATTACTGGCTGTCACAGGAGTCCAAAACAGCAATGTATTTCATCTACTTCAGGAGCATGACCAACAGATGTGGTAGATACTTTTATTGTTGTAGGGGTTGTAGTGACTGACTTAGCTAATAACTCAGATGGAGAGGCACCATGCAGGGTACTGGGGGCCTGGTTTGAATGAATACCTGAGTTTGACTATGCTGAAGTCTATGCTTTTAAATTTTTATACACTTTTTAAATACTTCCAATGCAGTTTATAACACAACTTAACTATTTTTAGTACTTTACTTTTTACTTTTACACCTTTGCCATGATTATGTTAGTTAGCAGGTATTTTACTTTAGATGTACATGAAAAAACTTTCTCCATTTTATGAAAACCTAAGATTCCTAATGGAATCAAGATTCTCTTCCCCCACAACCACCTTAATATGCAGGTTGAGGTAGCATCTGACAGGTTTCTCTGCCATGAAGTTACTTTTTGCTATCAATATCAATTTAGGTTCCTATTCAATAATGGCTTCCTGGAATTAGCCACTTAAATACTTCAGTTTAGAAAATGCTTTTACAAACTTCCTATAACCAACCATAAACAGATAGACTAGATACTTCACCTTTAAACAAGCTTCTTAAATTACAGTTAGCAACCAATGAAATTTATTTTTATCCATTTAAGTTTTGCCTTACATTCTTTATTCTGTTCTGTGAAAACTACTCATTTCACTTTAGGACAGATCTTGATTTCAGTAAACACAAACTTACAATTTTCATCATCTTAAAGATTTAATACATATCATGCTAATTTATTTTATTAGTATCCTGTGATGGCCAGGCTAATGTGTCAACTCGGCCAGGTAATTGTGCCTGGTTGTTTGGTCAAGCAAACATTGGACTAATTATAATACAAGGACATTTATGGACTTTAGTCACCAGTGAGTTTGTTGCATAGATAGCTGATTACAGCTACATCAATCAGGGAGATTGCCATCAGCAATGAGTGATGCTTTATTCAATCAGTTGAATGCCTTAAAAGGGGAAGTGATTTCAGCATTCAGAGAGAATTTCCCAGCTTGTCTTTGGACAGCCAACATATCCTGGAAACTCATCAAGGACCTTCACTGGACTTTCATCAGAGTCCTGATTTGCAAACTACCTGCAGAACCTGGACTTATGCATTCCCATGGTCATGTGAGAGACTCTTATAAAAATCTCATACTATAGACAGATATCTCCTGTTGATTCTGTTCCCCTAGAAAACCCTGACTAATACAGCTTGGTAATGAGAGTGGGGTGGTTCTTGAGGAACAGCATCTTAAATGCGGCATGTCTGAGATGGTTCTGGGAGTTTTGCAATGGCTCTCTACTCTAATTGGACTCAAGGGTACTAATGACTCCTTTTCCAATAATGAAGAGGCCATTAACAGTCCATGGCGAGAGTGGCAATAGAGACATGCAAAATATCGCCACTCAATTCCCGTACTTCCATGCTTATAGAAAGCAAGGATCTGAGTGAGAGTGTTTTCAACACCTTAACAGTTTTGTGGAGTCAAAAGGTGTAACAATGTTGGTTGCCTCTTCCTAAATACTCTAGATACAGCTACAAAAGAAAGAGATGAGCTAAAGACTTCAAATTTGAAACTTAAATGATGCATGAAGGGTGTGAAAGTTTCTATGTGTGCGCTGAAAGAAAATCTTGTCTCTTGTAGCCACAGACTTGAGATATCTGAGAACCAAACTCAGACTCTCATTGTATGAGTAGCAGAGTTACAAAGGAAACTAAAATCTCAACCCCACAGGGATTCTGCAGTTAAAGTGAAGGCACTGATTGGAAAGGAATGGAACCCTGAGGATTGGAATGGAGACATATGGGATGATGATGATATTGGTGGGGACATGGGAACCCTAAATTCTGCTGAGACTTTACCAGATAAATATACAATGGCCTGCCCTTTGGAGATCACACTTTGTCAATCTTGTATCACCCAGCCTCCAGCATGCCTCAGGGGGTCTGAACCTCCTACCAGCCCTGAGGTTGGTAGCAGCCAAACTGAAGCCTGCACTGCCAAGCCTCCAGTCTGCCCTGAGGGATCTGCCTTCCAAACTCTGCCTGAGGAGATTAATCCTGTCTCATGAGAAGAAAATGCAAAGGAATGCCCTGAGGTCGATAGCTTGCAAGACATTTCTAATCCTTCTCCTTACCTACCCCTTTGAGATCTATTACTAGACTAAAATAACAACGAGCCACCAAAGGCAAAATACAAAGAATGACCCATGAGGAAGTATGCTATACTCTGAAAGACTTGCATGAGTTTCCCAACTTATATAGATGGAAATCAGGGGAATATGTGTGAGAATGGATACTAAGGGTATGGGATAATGGTGGAAGGAATATAAAGTTGGATCATGCTGAATTTATTGATATGGGCCCACTAAGCAGAAATTCTGGATTCAATGTTGTAGTTTGAGGGGTTAGAAAGGGCTCTAACAGTTTGTTCGGGTGGCTAACTGAAACGTGGACCAAAAGATGGCCTAGCATGACTGAGGTTGAGATGCCTGATTTGTCCTGGTATACAGTATATGAGGGGATTTAAAGGCTTAAAGAGATTAGAATGCTAGAATGGATTTACCATTTGAGACATGCCCTCCCACCCCAGGAATGTCCAGAGGACACACCTTTAACCAGGACTGTGAGGAATAAATTTCTAAGACTAACTCCATCTTCCCTGAAGAGCTCTTTGGTTGCTCTTCTCTGTAGTCTAGATATTACTGTAGGGAGGGCTGTAATGGAACTAGAATCCTTAAACATTATGGGGATGATTGGATCTCCGTCCGGTAAAAGTCAAGTATTGGCAGTTAATCGCCAAAGACAAGGTAGGTGTGGCTACCGCAATGAAAAGCAGATTCAAAGCAGCACTCAAAATAGTCTGAGTCACATAGAGTTATGACATTGGCTAATACATCATGGGGTACCTAGAAGTGAAATACATGGGCAGTCTACTAAATTTCTTCTGGATCTGTATAAGCAGAAGTGTTCTAGGTCAAGGGAACAAAACCTTAAATCAAATTACAGATACAGAGAATCATGACCCCTTAATCAATTCCCAGACTTGAGACAGTTTACAGACTCAGAGCCCCTCAAATGAGGAGAATGCCAGGTCCCCTTGGGGAAGGATCCTGTTAAACTGCCAAAAATTTATACTGTTTATGTTCCTCCCACCTTTCCCCAAGAAGACCTATGGCCTTTTACCAGAGTAACTGTGCATTGGGGAAAAGGAAATGATCAGACATTTTGGGTATTATTAGACACTGGCTCAGAAGTGATATTAATTCCAGGAGACCCAAAACATCACTGTGGTCCACCAGTCAGAGCAGGGGCTTATGAAAGTCAGGTGATTGATGGAGTTTTAGCTCAGGTCATCTCCTAGTGGGTCCAGTGGGTCCCTGGACCCATTCTGTGGTTATTTCCCCAGTTCCAGAATGCATAATTGTAAGAGACAGACTCAGTAACTGGCAAAATCTCCACATTGGATCCCTGACTTTTGAAGTGAGAGCTATTATGGTAGGAAAGGTCAAATGGAAGCCACTAGAACTGCCTCTGCCTAGCAAAATAGTAAATCAAAAGGAATACCAGATTCCTGGAGGGATTGCAGGGATTAGTGTCATCATCAAGGATTTGAAGGATGCAGGAGTGGTGATTCCCACCACATCCCCATTCATGTCTCCTATTTGGCCCATGCAGAAAACAGATGGGTCTTGGAGGATGACAGTAGATTATTGTAAACTTAACCAGGTGGTGACTCCAATTGCAGCTGCTGTCCCAGGTGTTGTATCATTGCTTAAGCAAATCAACACTTCCCCTGGTACCTGGTATGCAGCTGTTGATCTGGCAAATGCTTTTTTCTCAATTGCCATTAGTAAGGAACACCAGAAACAGTTTTCTTTCAACTGGCAAGGCCAGAAGTATACCTTCACTGTCCTGCCTCAGGATTATATCAACTCTCCAGCCCTATGTCATAATATTGTCCTCAGGGTCCTTGATCATCTCTCCCTCCCACAAGACATCACAATGATCCATTATATTGATGATATGGTGTTGATAGTACCTAGTGAGCAAGAAGTAGCAAAGACTCGACTTATTGGTAAGACATTTGCATGAGAGAGGATGGGAGATAAATCCAACAAAAATACAGGGTCCTTCCCCCTCAGTGGAATTTCTAGGTGTCCAGTGGTGTGGGGCATGTTGAGATATCCCTTCTAAATTGAAGGATAAGCTGTTGCATCTGGCCACTCCTATGACCAAGAAAGAGGCACAATGCTTATTTGGTCTCCTTGAATTTTGGAGACAATACATTCCTCATTTGGGTTTCTATTCTGGCCCATTTACTGAGTGACCAGAAAAGGTGCTAGTTTTGATTTGGGACCAGAACAAGAGGTGGCTCTGTGACAGGTCTAGGCTACCGTGCAAGCTGCACTACCACTTGGACCATATGATCCAGCAGATCCAATGGTGCTGGAAGTTTCATTGGCAAATAAAGATGCTGTCTGGAGCCTTTAGCAGGCCCGTATAGGAGAATCACAATGCAGACCCTTAGGATTTTGGATCAAAGCCCTGCCATCCTCGGCAGATAACTACTCTCTTTTTCAGAAACAGCTTTTGGCCTGCTACTAGGCCTTGGTAAAGACTGAATGCTTAACCATGGGCCATTAAGTTACCGTGAGACCTGAGTTGCCTATCATGAGCTGGGTATTGTCTGACTCACTGTAATGGTTAGGCTAATGTGTCAACTCGGCCAGGTAATTGTGTCCAGGTGTTTGGTCCATCAAGCACTGAGCTAATTGTAATACAAGAGCATTTATGGTTTTCAATCACCAGTGAGTTTACTGCGTTGGATGGCTGATTACATCTGCATCAATCAGGGAGATTGCATCAGCAATGGATGACGCTTTTATCTAATCAGTTGAATGCCTTAAAAGGGAAGTGATTTCAACATTCAGAGAGAATTTCCCAGCTCGTTTTTGGACAGCCAACTTCTCCCAGAAGCTCATCAAGGACCTTTCATTGGACTTTCATCGGAGCCCCTGGTTTGCAGACAGCCTGCAGAACTTGAACTTGTGCATCCCCATGGTTGCGTGAGAGACTCATAAAAATCTCATATTATTGACAGATATCTCCTGTTGATTCTGTTTTCTGAGAGAACCCTGACTAATATACCCACCAAACCATAAAGTTGGGCATGTACACTCCATAATAAAGTGGAGGTGGTATATATGAGATAGGGCTCCAGCAGGTCCTGAAGGCACAAGGAAGTTTCATGAGGAAGTAGCCCAAATGCCCATGGTCAACCCCCCTGCCATGTTACCTTCTCTTTCCCAGCCCACAGCTTTGCCCTCTTGGGGAGTCCCTTACAATCAGTTGACTGAGGATGAGAAAACTCTGGCCTGGTTTACAGATGGCTGTGCACAATATACAGGTACCACCCAAAAGTGGACAGCTGCAACACTGCAGCCCTTTTCTGGGATATCCCTGAAGGATAGTGTAAGGGCAAATCCTCCCAACGGGCAGAACTTCGAGCAGTGTACCTGGTTGTTCATTTTACTTGGGAGAAGGAATGGCCCGAAGTGCATTTGTACACTGTTTCATGGGCCTTGCCAATGGTTTGGCTGGATGGTCAGGGACTT
This sequence comes from Tolypeutes matacus, assembly GCA_026826555.1. Lineage (NCBI taxonomy): Eukaryota > Metazoa > Chordata > Mammalia > Cingulata > Chlamyphoridae > Tolypeutes > Tolypeutes matacus. The sequence goes on from JAKSZT010054512.1 coordinate 573,845, forward strand.
GGAAGGAACGTGATAGGAAAATTGGTGGCAAAGAGGTCTGGAGAAGAGGTATGTGGGTAGACTTTTCTGAATGGGCAAAAAACATGAACATATTTGTGTCCCATGTGAATGCTCCCCAGAGGGTGACTTCAGCAGAGGAATAGTTTAATAATCAATTGGATAAGATGACCCGCTCTTTGGCTAATGCTCAGTCTCTTTCCCCAGCCACTCCTGTCATTGCTCAATGGGCTCATGAACGAAGTGGCCATGGAGATAGGAATGGAGATTATGCACGGGCTCAGCAACATGGACATCCCCTCACCAAGGCTGACTTGGCTATAGCCACTGCTGAGTGCCCAATCTGCCAGCAGCAGAGACCCACACTCAGCCCCCAATATGGCACCATTCCTTGAGGTGACCAGCCTGCTACCTGGTGGCAAGTTGACTATATTGGACCACTTCTACCATGGAAGGGGCAACGATTTTTTTAACTGGAATAGATATATACTCCGGATATGGGTTTGTATTTCCTGCATGCAATGCTTCTTCCAAAACTACCATCCATGGACTTACCGAATGTCTTATCTACTGCCATGGCATTCCACACAGCATTGCTTCTAATCAAGGAACTCATTTCACAGCAAATGATGTGTCGGAATGCACACATGTGTATGGAATTCACTGGCCTTACTGTGTTCCCCATCACCCTGAAGCAGGTGGATTAATAGAATGGTGGAAGGGCCTTTTGATGGCTCAATTATGGCACCAAGTAGGTGGCAATATGTTGCAGGGTTGGGGCAATGTTCTCCAGGAGGCTGTGTATGCTCTAAATCACTGTCCACTCTATGGTGCTGTTCTCCCATAACCAGTATTCATGGGTCCAGGAATCAAGGGGTGGAAATGGGAGTGGCACCACTCACTATCACCCCTAGTGACCCATTAGGAAACTTTTGCTTCCTGCCTCTGCAACCTTAAGCTCTGCTCATCTACTGGTTTTAGTCTCAAAAGGAGCAGTGCTGTCACCAGGGAACACAACAATGATTCCATTGAACTGGAAATTAAGACTGCCACCTGGCCACTGTGGGCTCCTCTTACCTGTGAATCAACAGGAAAGAAAGGAATTACTGTACTGGCTGGGGTGATTGATCCTGACTATCAAGGGGAAATAGGACTGCATCTACATAATGGTGGTTGTATTAGCCAGCCAACGGGGTGATGATGCAAAATGCCAGAAATCTATTGTTCATTATAAAGGGTATTTATTTGGGGTAGAAGCTTACAGTTACCAGGCCATAAATCACAAGTTTCTTCCCTCACCAAGGTCTGTTGCCACATGTTGGAGCAAGAAAGCTGCTGACATTTGCCAGGGTTCGGGTTTCTTGGGTTCCTCTCTTCCTGGGGCACTGTTTCTCTCTGGGCTCAGCTCCTCTGTTTCCTCCACAAGGTCAGCTCTAGACTATGAGGCTTTCTAGGCTTTGTCTGACTCCACAAGGCCAGCTGTGAACTGTCAGGCGAACGGCTCATCTCTATCCCAGGGCCTATTCTCCTTCCTCATGATCAAGCTCCTCTGTGTGCTTACCCCGGGCTCCAGCATTAAAACTCTGCATCAGAAGTCAAACTCAAAACTCCAACTCTCTCCTGTGCCATGTCTTTTATCTCTGAGTCCCCACCCACAAAGCAGCAGGGACTCAACACCCTACTGATGTGGGCCAATCAAAGCCATAATTATAATTTAATCATGCCCAGAGGAACAGACCAGTTTACAAACATATTCCATATGTATTTTTGGAATTCATAACTATATCAAACTGCCACAGTGGTAAAGAAGAGTTTGCCTGGAATACAGGAGATCCTTTAGGGCATCTCCTAGCACTGCCATGCCCTGTGATTAAAGTCAATGGAAAATTGCAACAAACCAATCCAAGCAGGACTAACAATGGCCCAGAATCTTCAGGAATGAAAGTTTGGGTCACCCCACCCGGCAAAGAACCATGGCTGAAGTGCTTGCTGATGGTAATGGGAACATGGAATGGGTAGTGGAAGAAGTAGTGATAAATATGAACTTTGACCATGTGACCAGTTACAGAAACAAGGACTGTAATAGTCATGAAACTTTGTTCCTTGTTATGAGTATGATTGTATATGTACACAAAACAAAGTTCTTTGTTTTCTTCCCCAACCCTTTCCCCTATCATATGAAACTTGTATTAGTTTCATGTCATAATATTTAAGGATGTCACACTTAAGAGTGACTATTACCCAAGGATTTGCACCCTATTCTGTATGGAATTCATGTGTTTCCAGTTGTACTCAGGATAGATGAACAGTTTTAGGTGGAAATATGTATGTATGCATGTCTGTTATTGTTTTGCTTAAAGAGTAAGTATGGTTTAAGGTAATGTGTATAGATGCCGAGTTGACAAGGGATGGACTGTGATGGTTAGGCTAATGTGTTAACTTGGCCAGGTAATTGTACCCAATTGTTTGGTCAAGTATGCACTGAGCTAATTGTAATACAAGGGCATTTATGGACTTTAGTCACCAGTAAGTTTACTGCATAGATAGCTGATTATGTCAGCCAGGAAGATTGCCACCAGCAATGAGCGATGCTTTATCCAATCAGTTGAATACCTTAAAAGGAGGAGTGATTTCAGCATTCTGAGAGAATTTCCCAGCTCGTCTTTGACAGCTAACGTCTCCCAGAAACTCATCAAAGACCTACTTGGACTTTCATCAGAGCCCCTGGTTTGCAGTCTGCCTGTGGAACCTGGACATGTTCATGTGAGAGATTCTTATAAAATCTTATACTATTGACAGATATCTCCTGTTGATTCTGTTCCCCTAGAGAACCCTGATTAATACATATCCCATAAACATAGGGAGATTATATCCAAGCCAAATAAAATTGAAACAATTATAGTTTATGTAAGAAATGTCCTTTTTTCCTTCTTCCACAGGAAGCTAAAACTTCTTTTTATTTTTTAAAATAATATTCTATAATTCTGAAGAACCTTAAAAGCATACTGTCTGCCAGGTTCTGGATTATAATTGTTTAATTTGTTTACATCATAATTTAGAAAAATCTTCCCATAACTTCCAAGGACTTTTCCTTTACTTACTGAAATTGGGCAATTAGATTACTAATTGCTCTTGTTTTAAGGCTGGTAAAAGGTTTAAATCAGGGAATTACAGGACAAACTATGATTCTTAATTCCCTGGCCTAGTAGACAGAGTTTTAAACTAAACTTACATTTCCCTATCTTGTTATACCCTTGCCCTTCCCCTGTAGTTTTCTCAAAGAGAAGGCCCTGGGAGACAGGGTAGGTCAAGGAGTTTAGGAAAAACTTTTTCCTCTACCAATTGTTTCTATATCAACTATTTGAATAGAGCTCTTTTTAAAATATATTTTAAATTTACTTTTAAAAGATACTTGGATTACATAAAATGTTACATAAAAAAATATAAGCAATTCCTATATGTCCCACTCCCCACACCTCCCACTTTCCCCCTCATTAACAACTTCTTTCATTAGTGTGGTACATTACTATAATTGATGAACACACTTTGGAGCATTGCCACTAAGCATGGATTATAGTTTACATTATAGTTTACACTCTCTCCCACTCAATTATGTAGGTTATGGCAAGATATATAATGGCCTGTATCTGTCATTGTAATGTCACTCAGGTCAATTCCAAGTCCTGAAAATGTCCCCATATTGCACCTCTTTTTCCCTCTCCCTGACTACAGCACCTCCAGTGGCCACTGTCTCCACATCAATGATATAATTTCTTCCATTGCTAGAATCACAATAAGTCTATAGTAGAATACCAGTAAGTCTACTCTAGTCCATATTTTATTCCCCAATCCTGCAGCTTCTGGGATGGTGATGCCCACTCTGCCTCTAATTGAGAGGGGCTTCGATCCCATATGGCTGATGGATGGGACTCTCTTGCTTGTAGTTGTAGACTCTCTCGGTTCTTTGGTGTGCTGGTTGTCCATCCTCACCTCCTTGTTAGTTGTCCTGGATGAGTCCAATGAACTGGAGAGTAGGTGTAGCAACTCTGCTGAAGCTCAGAGCCCAGCTGGCATATGGACAAGCTAGAGATTAAAGTCTCTTGGATGTACACCTACCAACTCCAGCATCAACTATAGGTTCAAATAAAAGGGACAGAAGAGGCATGTGCAGAAAAGTCACATCTGAGTCCAACTCTGTCACATTGGGGAGCACAAACTCCAAAGTAGGGCCCACTGGCATGTCACCAAACTCCAGAGCTATCTGCCAGGACTGTAGGACCTGGGTGTCTCCAGAGCCCTCAAGTGCCTCACTATTTGGAGTATTATATATGTTGACCATCTATGAGATCCTGCTGAGACATGCATAATCGTTACCTCTCTGATGAACTCCTGACTCACTTTGAAGTCTCTTAGCCATATACACTCATTTGTCTTTACCTTTCCCCCCCTTTTATTCAAGGTTTTTTTCCAGTTGTATCACCAGCCTGTGCTTGGTAGTAATCCCATGGTGCCAGGAAGGCTCATCCCTGGGAGTCATATTCCTTGCTGGGGGGGGGGAGAAGTAATGCATTTATATGCTGAGCTTGGCCTAGAGAAAGGCCACATTTGAGCAACAAGGAGGCTCTCAGGAGGTAACTCTTAGGCACTCTACAACACTATGTGTATTAGTCAGCCAAAGGGGTGCTGATGCAAAATACCAGAAACTGGTTGGTTTTTATAAAGGGTATTTATTTAGGGTAGAAGCTTATAGTTATTGGGCCATAAAGCATAAGTTTCTTCCCTCACCAAAGTCTGTTGCCACGTGTTGGAGCAAGACAGCTGCCGACATTTTCCAGGGTTCAGGCTTCTTGGGTTCCTCTCCTCCCGGGGCTGCATTTCTTTCCAGGCTTAGCTCCTCTATTTCCTCCACAAGGTCAGCTGTAGACTATGAGGCTCTCTAGGCTTTGCCTCTCTCTACAAGGCCAGCTGTGAAATGTCAGGTGAATGGCTTTTCTCTATCCTGGGGCCTTCTCTTCTTCCTCATGACCAAGCTCCTCCATCTGCTTGCCTCCCCCGGCTCCAGCATCAAAACTGCAACATCAAAACTACTCCAACTCTGTCCTTTGCCATGTCCTTTTATCTTTGAGACCCCACCCACCAAGGGGTGGGGCTCAATGCCCTACTGACGTGGCCCAATCAATGCCCTAATCATAACTTAATCATGCCCAGATTAACAGACCAGTTTACAAGCATAATCCAATATCTATTTTTGGAAATCATAACTATATCAAACTGCCAAACTGCTACACTAGGCTAATTTTCAATTACAAGAGCAAAGGCTCATAAGCATAGTCGTTAATATCAAGGGCCCATCAATTGAACATCTTTCTTCTCTAGTCATTGCCCCTGTACTTGGGGGATTGTTGCTGTTCTATTAGAGAATGTGACAGAGCTCTCCAGGATGGTAATTCAATAATTTTTCAGTTGTGTGATTCTCTATCCACTGTGGTAATACCCCATGAACATTTGAACATATTTCTGTACCTTATATTTATGCCCAGGTGAACTTCCTCCCATGTAGCCCCCATCACTGACACCCACCCCATTGATCCTCCCCTACCATAGTTGTAACCCTCTGTGCTCCAAAACTTCTTAAAAAATGAAGCCAAGAATATTGCCAAATTTGATTAATAAAAAATGAAACAATAATAGGTTTAAACATAAGAAATAAAATACATAATAATTTAGAGAAACTAAAAATAAAATAAATTTTAAAAAATGGGATATTAAAGAAAATGAAAAATATTAAAAAATAAAATAAAAATAAATTTTTTGACATTTTGCCTTTCATCACTGTAATATCAGTTGTCCTGTATGTACAGTAGAATTTTCTTCCATTTCTTCCCCAATATCTTACCTTTTTTAAAATATTGTCTTCAAAGAAGTTTTAGGTCAGAGTTAAGCTACATACAGAATATAGAGGACTCCCATATACCCAACATCCTCCCCCTTTTCCCCCTTCCCTATTAATAATCTTTTTACATGTGGGTGATACATTTGTTACAACTGATGTATAAATATTGAAACATAGCTACCAACCATGGTCAATGGTTTACATTATGGTTTACATTTTAGACCATAACTTTTATAATTTTTTGATGAAATTTAACATGTCTTGTATCCATCATTGCAAGATCATGCAGAACACTTCCATTGCCCCCTAAATACCCCCTCTTCAATCTATTCTATTCCTCCCTCCCCCTGCCCTCAGAGCCCATGGCAGTCACCAGGCTTCACTCCTTGAAGGACAAGATTCATAGATACTTGCAGAAATTCTGAGGGTTGGACACATTACTCTGCCCTCTCCTATTAGGAACTGCCCATGCTCTAGAGAGATACCCTCCCCTCTGCTTGAGAACATATCACTCCTTCCCACTCATTATGTGGGTCTCCCCCCACTGGTACAACACATTATGACAAAATGATCACTCACACATTCTCTAGAGAACTGTCCCAGGTGCACCTTGTCCCAAGTGCTCCCCCTTCAATACCTTAAACCAGTAACCCTTCCTTGTCATATTACCATAAAAATTTTCTCTGCATTTTAATTTCACCCACGTACCCACCAATCCCCAGTGTTCACCAGTTCCCTCCCCCAACCCTGATCCCATTTCCATGGACCATGGGGAAGATGGGTTGGATGAATAGAGCTCTTTTAAAAATTTTCGTTTGTTAATTTGATGTTACTCTCTCAATGTCCGAAAATATATACTGAACAAAATAGACAGACACAGAGAGACACACAAACAAAAACACACAACCCACTAATGTTACTTATAATTTCATTCTCTACAAAATAATTTTAACTGTAAAATAACATTATATTAAAAAAGATCTCTTTGAAGGCTTTTCCTGATTATTCTTTTTTTTTTATTATTATGGGTAAAAATAAAATTCTCACAATACATACAAACATTTGCAAAATGATATATAAATATATATGCATATATGTGTATTTGCTTACCCAAAATATTACACGGAACCCACTGGGATTCCCATGTTGCCCACCTCCCACACCTCCCACCACATCCCACACAAACATCTCCCACAGTGTGGCCCACCACCCTCAATGAACTTACACATCCTGGAGCCTTGCCACCAACCATAGACCACAGTTCACACTGTAGACCACACTCTCTCCCACTCAGTTCTGAGTGGTGTGTGCTGATTTAAAATGGTCTACATCCGTTGCCACAACAGTACACAGGACAACCTCCAACTCCCAAAGAAGCCCCTGTATTTCAAATGCTCATCCCCTCCCTACCCCAAAAGTGTCAAGTGGCCACTGGCTCCACCTCATTGTTATAATTTCTTGCATTGCTAGAATTACCATATGTGAACAAGAGAATACCATCAAGTCCACTCTAGTCCATAGTTCTTCCCCCAATCCTGAGGGGACT
>JAKSZT010054512.1:586280-729176 GCA_026826555.1 Tolypeutes matacus
GGATAATAGAAATATTGATAAAAGTTAGAAGAGGGGCAAAATGAGACTTAATGAGATGAATATTTAACTTGTGTAGGCAGTGTAGAGTACTAGGAAAAAATATGGCCTTCCTACAATGTACTGGGAAAACAAATGGAGGAATATATATATATATAGTGATTTAGAAGGCTAGAATTATGAGGAGGGAGAGAAATAGTAGAGAAAGTTCTGAAAGGAAAAAGTTAATACTAATAAAAAAAAAGAACAAAGAAGAAGAAGAAAACAAAATAGATGGGATAGAAATTGACACCCTTAAGTTGTGGGCCTATGAAAAAAATGTTGTCTCTAAGAGCCACAACAGAAAACAGAAGGCAGAAAGATGCAGGAAGGATAAGCGATAGTTTGTAATACAGAATCAATATATACAGCGAGTGGGAAATTACTGAATAAGAAGCCCAGCAAAGAAGCGTCCAGCTGGCAGCACCTATTTAAAAAAAAAAAAAAATAGAAGGAAAAAGGAAGGGGGGAGGAAAACGGGGATAATAGCAATAGACCTGAAAGTAACAGAGAGAATCCAAAGATCCACACAGGCAAGCAGTCAAACAGAGCTAAGGGGAGTCAATGATTCCCCTAGGGTCCACGTGGATCCTTCCTGCCTACTTGTGTTTATCAATCAATTTCCCCACAGGGTTCTATATGCAGGTCCTGAAGCAGCTTTTAGCTATTAAACTAAATTAAAAAGAATTTATTTTTCATTTGTTGAGGTGACCTCACTTTTTTTTTTTTTTTTTTTAGCCAAATGCAGGACCCAAAATAATTCCTCCTCTAGACCAACCCCCTTACGGAAGGGACCCTAGCTGGGCCCCTGGAAATTAATCAAGCACGTCCCACTTTCCGGACTCCCCAGGTTAGGTGAAGCTCTGATGTTAGTCAGTGAGGAGTGCTAAAGACGGCGGATTCCGCCCCTTTTGGCTCCGAGCTCCAGCCTCACTGGGCTGTTCAGGAAATCAGTTTGAGTGCAGATTCGCGTCTGCTCTCAGCCTAATGGTGCTTCAGGTCGGCTTATCTGCTCCCCAAAGCTATGGGGCGGTGCAGGCAGCCAGATCGATGTGTAAAAATATAAAATACTCTTCCCTGTTTTCCAACAGAACCCTCCCTTTTTTGGGAAGTGTCCCTTCCTCCTGGCTCCGCAGTGGCCCAGGTCTTATCCCTGGGTGGCTAGGGAAATCAGCTGCGTTCCCGACCAAAATCCCCCCTCCGGTTCACCGGGTGCTGATTAGCTCGTTTGCTCTGTTCACACAAGGTCCAAGGGGCGCCAGGCAGCCAGATCCCCAGAAAATAAAACTTTTTCGCCCCGCCCGCAGATCCAAATGGCCGTTTTATTTTTTTTTCCCTAACCGCGGGGCTCAGCCGCCTGTGCCAACTGCCACCGGCAGCCTCAAAACTCACGAATCTCCACCGTTCCGTCCACGCCGTTGATCCGCGCAGATAGATGTCCCAAGCCTCTCACTCCACTCGTGCACAGCACAGACCCCCGGGCAGGACCCCGTCCCCAATCCGCCTTGCTCTGGGAGCTTGCAGTGTGTGCCCTCCTACACCAACGCCATCTTGGCCCCTCTCCCTGATTATTCTAATCTGCACTGTGACTACACAGTTTTGCACAAAAATTTTGTTCATTTTAGTTGTTGGCTTATAACCAAATTGTTCCCAATGCTTTAAAATACAATATACAACATTTTTCTCTACTTCAGAGCTTTGCTTATTCCCATTTCAACTTTGACAGACCTTGGATGAGCAACACCAATTCCAGTATATACTCACCAAGGTCATTGAAGTCTCAGGGAAAACTGGTTTCTCTCATGACCTGTTGCTTTCAGGATCCTTGATGCTTGGGGTTGGAGATCACCCATTCCCCAGTTCTCAGAGATAACAGGACTCTGACAGTCGCTGGACTGAAATAGAGGATGTCCAACCCTGAAGGTCAAGGATTCCATTGGATAGTGAAATCCTCAAAGTTCGAGGTCCGTCTGGGCTCTTTCCCAGAGTAGGTAAATTGGAGTCCACACCTGGATATTGATGACAGAAAGCAGGGTTACTGATACCAGTGCAAGGATGAGAGACAGGGCTTTCTCAAATTTGCCTTCCCCTGAGCCATGGGGAGCAGAAGTTTCCATGGATTCAAACAGGGAGAATAGAGTAGTTACCATCAAAATGGCAAGTACATGCAAGGGTGAGGCTAGTTCTGAAACAACCATAAGCAAAGACAAGCTCAGTTTAAAATTACCGTCATAATAGCAAGCATACACAAGGGTGAGGCTAGTCCCAAAATGACCATAAACAAAGGTGAGTTTAGTTTAGAATTACCATTACAATAGTAGGTCTAGGCTGAATCTAGCCAGTTTTAACAATTTCAGATATTATCCTTTTGCTATTTTATAATAAAAAAACATATATATAATGATTTTGTATTATCTCTTAGTTACAATTTCTAGCAAATTTTCACTTCAAACAAATTGGGCACTTTTGTTTATTAACTGAGCAACAAAAACTATTTTATTAGTAACATTAATGTTGCTAAGTTTTCCCACTTTTCCATCAGTTGAACTAATTCTGTTTGTGATTTCTTTTACAACTTAAATCCAATTGCAAGATAGTATTGATATTTAAAGATTCATCTTTAGGTTACTTTTAGAGTTTCCCAACTTAAAATACAAAACTGACAGGCGAACCCCAAATCTGATTTATGAGCTCCTAGACATGAGCAGACTGACAGAATTAAAGTAAGCACAGATTAGAACAGAAGAAAGAATTTTACACACTTACTTAGCATAGAGAAAGTCCCAACTTTAGAATCACCTTTAGATAAGGTGCCCAGGGTCTGCCCATGGCAGAAACCTCACCTGGACCCTCCAAATTTGTTCCTCCAGGGAAATCCCTGGGCAGCTGCTAGGCATGGATCTGAGGGATCCAGGGAAGCCCTGCAGTCAATGATACATGAATCAGTGCTGCTCTGGGGGCTGCATCCCCATTAGCTACCTCTCACAAGGGGTAAAGTTCTGTGGGCTGTTTTGCTGGAAGAATCGGAGTGTTGCAAGTGGATTGGTAGGGAATTCTCCAGGAACTTTAAAAAAAATTTATTGAAGTATATCACTCATGCATAAACATATATAAACAATAAGTGTATAGTAATAGTTGTGAACTTACAAAATAGACATACATAACATCATACAGGGCTCTCATACCTCACCCTACCATCAATACCTTCCATTGTTGTGAAACATTTTAAACTAATGATTAAAGAGCATCCTGAAAATATTACTACTAACCAAAGTATCTTAAATTTGGTGTATTTTTCCACCAACCCACCATATCATTATTATTATTATTGTTTTTATATCATTTGTACATGAACATACATAAACAGTAAGTTTTATTGTTTGAACTTACAAAGAAAACATGCATAAAACATCATACAGAGGTCCCATACATTACCTCACAACCAACACTTTGCATTGTTGTGAGACATGTGTTACAAATTATGAAAGAATATTGTCAAAATCTTACTACTAACTATTGTCCTTATCTTATATTTGGTGTATTTCCGCCCCCCCCAACCCTCCCTATTATTATTTGTGAAATATATTTTTATGACAGAAGTTGCAAACTTACAAACCAATCATGCACATGTTTGGAATTCCCACACAACTCCCCTCTATCAGTACACCACACTGTAGTAGAACATTTGTAACAGATTTTGAGATAATATTATCAGACTATTACCAGGTCCATAGCATACATTTGGCACACTTTTTCCATACTCCTCCGTTATCAACACAGTACATCTTTGGCATATATGCATGAATATTACATTACTGTTAACCACAGTCCATAAAGCCACTCCAGTTGTATTTTTTCCATGCTTCTGCACATTCCCACCACCCTGCAATAGTGATGTACATCTGCTCTAGCTCACAAAGGACACTCTTGCATCTATACCATCAACCACAATTATCATCCACCTCTGGGTTCACTGTGTTATTCAGTCCCTAGATTATTCTCTAGCTTTCTTTCAATTGGCATTTACATCCTTAGACTACCCTTTTCAGCCACAATCCCATTTATAAACCAGCTGTAACTATAATGAGTTACCATCAACCCTATACATTTCCACATTTTTATGGTCAAGGTAATCAAAACTTCTACATACATTAACGATCAGTAGTCCTTCTCAGTCCTTCTCTTATCTCCTTTAAGAATACACCACAGGGGGTCGGATGTGGCTCAACTGGTTGGGCGTCTGTCTCCCATATGGAGGGACCCGGGTTCGATCCCCGGGACCTCCCGATAAAAAACAAAACAAAACAAAACAAACAAACAAAGAATACACCACCTACCACCAGGTCTTGAAGATGTTTGCCTACATTTTGTTCTAGAAGATTTATGGTTCTTATTTTATATTTAGGTTTTTGATCCATTTTGAGTTAACTTTTGTATAAGATGTGAGATAAGGATCCTCTTCCTTTCTTTGGGCTATGGATATCCAGTTCTCCCAGCACCACTTGTTGAATGGACTGTTCTGCTGGAGCTGGGTGGGTTTGAAAGACTTGTCAAAAGTCATTTGACCATAGATGTGATGGTGGCCTGTTTCTGAACCATCAATTTGGTTCCATTGGTCTATGTGTCTGTTTTTATGCCAGCACCATGCTGTTTTTACCACTGTAGTTAGTTAATATGATTTAAAGTCCGGAAGTGAGAGTCCTCCAACTTTGGTTTTCCTATTTAAGATGTTTCTGGCTATTCAGGACTGTTTAGCCTTCCAAATAAATTTGATAATTGTGTTTTCCATTTATTTTTAAAAATGCTGCTGGAATTCTTATCAGGATTGCATTGAATCTGTATATCAATTGACATCTTAATGATATTTAGTCTTCCCATCCATGAGCATGAAATGTTCTTCCACTTATTTAGGTCTTTTTTGATTTAACAATGAGTTGTAGTTTTCCAAATACAAGTGCTTTACATCATTGGTTAAGTTTATCCTAAATATTTGATTCTTTTAGTCACTATTGTAAATGGAATTTTTTTCCTGACTTCCTCCTCAGATTGTGCATTACTAGTGTCTTTTAAAGCCTATTTCATCTGATATACGTATAGCTACTCTTGCTGTGCTTTTGGTTGTTGTTGTTACTGCATGCATGGAATATCTTTTTCCAGCCTTTCACTTTCAATCTATTGGTATCCTTGGGTCTAAGCTGAGTCTCCTGCAGACAGCATATTGGTGGCTCATTTTTTAAAATCCGTTCTGCCAGTCTGTGTCTTTTGATCGAGGAGTTTAATCCATTAACATTCAATGTTATTACTCTAAAGGCAGTTCTTATTTCACCTATTTTGACCTTTGGGTTTTATCTGTCATATCTTATTTTCACCACTCTTTCGACACTTTTAATTATTTTACTGGTAAAATCTTCATTTCTAGACACTCTTCCAAGCCCCTCACTCCTGTCTTTAATTTTCAGACTATAGCACAACCTTCAGTATTTCCTGAAAAACTGGTCTCTTGGTTACAAACTCTCTGTTTCTGTTTATCTGTGAATATTCTAAACTTGCCTTTATTTTTAAAAGACAGTCTTGCTGGACATAAGATTCTTGGCTGGTCAACAATCCCCCAAGTGCAGAGGCAATGACTAGTGAAGAAGGATGGTCCGTTGATGGGCCCTTGATGTTGATGACTATGCTTGTGAGCCTTTTGCTCTTGAATTTGCAACTTAGCCTAGTGTTGGATAGTGCCTAAGAGTTGCCTCCTGAGAACCTCCTTGTTGCTTAAATGTGGCCTCTCTCTAACCCAAACTCAGCATATAAATGCATTACCTTCCCCCCAGCATGGGACATGACTCCTGGGGATGAGCCTCCCTGGCACCAAAGGATTACTACCAAGGACCGGCTGGTGATACAACTAGAAAAAGGCCTTGAATAAAAGGGGTGTGGGGAAGGTAAAGACAAATGAGTTTATATGGCTAAGAAACTTCAAAGTGAGTCAGAAGGTCATCAGAGAGATAACACTTATGCATGTCTCAGCAGGAACTCATAGATACTACCTCAAATAGTGGGGATCCTGAGGGCTCTGGAGACACCCAGGACCTATGATCATGGCAGATAGCTCTGGAGTTTGGTGCTTTACCAGTGACCCTACTTTGGAGTTTGTGCTTCTGAGTGTGACAGAGTTGGACTAGATGTGACTTCTCTACATATGCCTTTTCTGTCCCTTTTATTTGAACCTATAGTTGGTGCTGGAGTTGATAGGTGTATGTCCAGGAGACTAATCTCTGGGCTGTCCATGTGCCAGCTAGGCCCTGAAATTCAACAGAGTTGCAATACCTACTCTCCAGTTCATTGGACTCACCCAGGACAACTAATAAGGAGATGATGATGGGCAACGAACATCCCAAGGAGCTGAGAGAGTCTACAACTGCAAACAAGAAAGTCCCATCCATCTGCCCCATGAGATCAAAGCCTCCTCTCAATTACAGGGGGAGTGGACAACACCATCCTAGAATCCTCAGGATTGGGGGATGAACTATGGACTAAAGTAGACTTACTGGTATTATACTATAGACTTATTATGATTCTAGCAATGGAAGAAACTATATCATTCATGTGGAGGCAGTGGCCACTAGAGGTTCTGAGGACAGGGAGAGGGAAATACAGGTGAAATACGGGGGCATTTTGGGGACTTGGGAATTTTCCTGAATGACATTACAATGACAGATATGGGCCGTTACATATCTTGCCATAACCTACAAAATTGTGCAAGAGAGAATGTAAGGGAAGTGGATGTGGCTCAATCGATAGGGCTCCCGTTTACCATACCGGGGCCTCCTGGTGAAGGCAAGCCAGTCCACGCGGCACGGTGAGCTCCTGAGGCAACTTATGCTTCCAGTGAAGGATGGGCACCAGCCTCTTTGGTGTGATGTGCTCTATTTACAAATCTTCTCTGCAGATGGGCAGTCTCCTCTTTCCATTCCTTCAAGGGTGTTGCAGGATGCTCTTCTGGTTTCCTGGAGCCCCCATACAGGAGCTTTAGATAGCTCTGGGTGATTACTAACTGCTCTGTAGCACGAGTTGACTCTAGGAGCTCCTTATTCTGCTACCATCTTGCTGGTTGTCCTACAGAAACTTTTAAATCATGGGCTGGAGTCCTTTAACAGCTTCCTCCCTGAGGGGATACTACTTAATTGATGGTTTTTGATGTGGCTTCCTATTCTACTAGGTAGAGATTTAGTAAACAGCCTAGATCTTGATTCCCCATCCATTCCTCTTATTAAGCACAAACAAGGCGAGAGAGGTTTGGAGTGGCAGGTCAGGACCAAGTAGGTGGCTCTTGTGTCAATTAAGAAATTAACAATCTTACCTACCATGTCAAGAGTCACCCGAGGCTCCTCCTGGTTGGTGGTTCATGGTATCCTCCAGGGTGTTATTCCTGGCCTTGGGCCCTTTCAGTTCTCCCCTGGGGCAAGGCCTTGGTAGGTCACAATGGCTAGGCAGCTTGGGACCATGGGCCTGCCTCTCCACACTTGAAGCAGGTTCCTGCTGACATGGAGCTTGGGTTTGGGTGGCCCCAAGGTGACAGTGTGACTTTAATGGCAGCAACTAAAAGGTGAACCTATCCCTGGGCTCCTTGCCTGCCCCTCCTTACCTGTTTCCCCTCAGTAGTGCAGTTTTGATTGCTGAAAACTGTGGAGGCATTTTTCTAAAAGGAAGTTCATAGAAATTTGGGGACCCATGGAAAACTTTTTTAGCATCCTACGGATATCTGAGGCAGACTGTTTAATGAAGTGATTTCCTAGAATGATCTGTCCTTCTCTAGAGTCGGGATCTACCAGAGTGTATTTTTTATTGCCTGTACCAGCTTTCTTTGAAATAAGGCTTGGTTTTCATCCTACCTCTGAGTAATTTCCCTTAGCTTATTATAATTGATTGGTTTGGTTTTGCACATCCTCATCCCTTTGAAGAGACATATGACCACATTGTCTCTGGCCCTCGGATCTGCCTGTACCCTCCTTCCCTCTATCACAGGAGGTTTAACTGGAATTCAGGCTCCTATTCAGAGGCCACTCTTGGCCACCCTCTAATTTGTATTGTGGTCACATGGTGTGGCAGAAAAAGATTAGCTTCTTCCTTTTTCGACCATAAGTAGGCAGATCATTCCAGTTCCTGAGGAGGCATCCCAATAAGGAGTTTGCAGGCACTCTGGAGGAACCACCCATTATCCTTTTCAGTCTCAGTGGCATCCCATTTCTAGACCTGACTGCATGGAAACTGCTTGGCATCTCAGTGTCCTGGGGGTCAGGAGCCCTGCTTGCCATCCTGATGTTCTGGGGGATTGGGAGCTCTGCTTGCTGGTCATTCCCAGGGCCACAGAGGTCTTGGGAGACATCTGGGTCCTGTTCCCAAACTAAAGCTACCAAGCTGGATTTCCTCCTTAGGAAAGGGTTGGGTTAGGGACCCATTTTTTTGGCCCACAGTTGCAGAGGTCTTAGGAAGTGGCCATGAGAGAGAACTCATTTTATGGCCATTGCCAGGGACTGAGGTTTGCAGTTAAAGCTGACATTAAGAAGCCAGAGACTGATTGTTCTTCAGCTTGCAGGCAAACAGTGTAGGGGCCCTGGAGGTAATGGATTAACAGGAATCTCAGGGCCTCCAAGGGACTGAGGAAGAGATAAACAACCAGGTACTGCCAAAGGTGGGAGTCTTGGGGGCCTTGTTAATAATATAAAAGTGGGCACAGACCAGCTTTGATTAAAAGCCTAGATTCACCAGTCTTTGTCTGGTGTTGGGAAGTGTTACTTGCTTCCTTGACTCCTGGCTGGCTTGCCAAATTTGTGGCCAGTGGCTGGGTTTCTAGATTTTTGGCTACATCACATAAAGGAATTTAAGGACACACCATAAGGTAAGCAAGCAAGTAAAGAGTTTATTGAGAAATGAGAGAAAAGGTGCAGGTGTGCTCCTGTCAAGAGATACATGCTTCGGCCCTGAGGTAGGCTTTATTAAGGTTGTTCCTTCCTCCTCCCCTTCCCCATGTTGGGGAGGGATCTTAGCTATTTGCTTTTCTGATGGGTTGCCTTTCTGCCTTTCTACTGGTTTATACTACAGATCACTCAGGTTGCACCTGTTCACTTTCAGGGAACCAATGGGGGGATCTTTCTGCTTGGAGTTATCTGGGGCTTCTTTTGAGCCCAGGAGTTTTAAACAGGACCTCATGACCAGGTTCTTGGCAGACTTTCTGACTAATTGTTTTGGCTTTGTTTTCAAACAACTGTCTTCCCTCAGGGGGTTTCTGGGTGTGGTCTCATGGCCATGTTCTTTGCTGGGTTCCAGCTGTGATGGTTACAGTTTTTTCCTGACTTCCTGCCTTCACTCATTTCCTATAATAACCTGCCTCAATAGGATAGGAGAAGAACCAGAGAAGACAGTGATTTTCTTTACAGAAGAGAGGGATGCAGAGGTAGAGCATCATTTGAGTTATTGAATGATTGCTGGAGGCTACTAATTGTTTCTAATTTCCCCTAGATATGGGCATGAAAGTTGCAGGTTATAATGAAAAAACTCTTTGATGGATAAAGCCACATTAAATGTTGTAGAAATTTGCTGAAACAAGGCCTCAAAAGTGGGTAGGAAGAAGAAAATAATGTGTTCTGAAACCAGCAAACATACTTATTAGCAAACGTTCCCATTTTGATGCTCTTTATGTTTTTATGAAAAGTGCGAACTAATTTCTATAACAATGGATGCCCTGAACAAGAGATGGGTTGCCCTCAAACTCCTGGTTGTCTGCTGCAGATCAAAAGGAAGCTCTCTGAAATACAATGTCATGTCCTGGTCTGGATCCTAGGTCAGAAAGAAATGATATTAATGGAAAAAATGGTGAAATCTTAATAACATCTGGACTTTAGTTACTGATAGTGTATCAATGTTGGTTTCTTGGTTTTGACAAATGTACTATGGCCATGTAAGGTGTTAACCTTAAGGGAAAATGGGTTTGGATATATGGGAACTCTCTGTAATATCTTTGCAAATTTTGTGTAAATCTAAATTATGAGAAAATTAAAAATTTATTTAAAATGTTAAAGCTGGGGAAAAAAAGGATGTCTGAATTGGGAAGCCAGATCTTGGGTTTTGGTTGAAATGTGTCACTCTCGGCAAAATGGCGCAATAGAGAAGGTAAGATCAGAAGAATGTAAGGAATGGACTTCTGGGAAGATGGTGGACTAGTAAGACAGAAGAATCTCTTCTCTTTCAGAAAAATAGCTAGAGGATAAGCTAAAACAGCCCCGAAAAATATCTTCTAGGCTTTAGGACAGCAGGTAAAGGTTTGACACTACCCAGAGGAGAGAGGGACAAAGGAGGGAAATTGCGATGACAGAACCATGAGTTGAAACCTGTGGCTGCTGCTGCCGGCACCCCCCACACACTAAAGACACTTTAGAATTCGATGGCCTGTGGGCCTGCGACTACAGATAAAGGGGCCTCCAAGGATCTATCACCCCAGAAAGGGGAGAGAGAGGGACACAGGCTAAGGCTGACACAGTTTTTGACTCACAGATTTGGTCTGCTGTGTCCCAAGAGCCCTTCCAGGCTGGGTGGTGCTGTGCCATTGTTTGCCTTGGAGCCTGCAAGGGGCTAAAGATATACAGCCTTCCCAATCTCCTCCTTTACTGAGAGGGGCTGATTGTTGAGGACTCAGAAGGTAGTGGAAATATTTCCTAGCCAGGAAAAGGGAGGGGGCTGCTAGAGAAGGCTGGAGAACTGTCTCAGAGAAAGTTTGAATTATAAGGCTCCTAGCCTCCAGACAGGAAGCTCTATCACATTGATTGGGGCTGTGTTGTAACAAATACATTCCAAGCATGCACTGAACTGAGACCAGCCAAAGAGCACCATCTCCTGGCAGACTAAGGAAGTGCATACAGGAAAATTAAAAATAAGTAGGAAAGGCTTTTCCCAGCCTCTATAGCCTCCCTGCCCATGGCCCTAAGAAGTGACTCTACAACCAATAACTGGGTCCAGTGCCCAGTCTTGAGCAACCAGCAAGACAATCCTAACAATCCAGGTTGAGCCAAAAATTAAAGAGCAGTGGTAACCCACAGCTTACTGCCACTAAAACCCTACAAAAGAGAAAGAGATTGAGCATCTGAGTAAACTATATCCTAATCAGATGCCTAGATATCAGCAAAAAATTATGAGCCATACTAAGAAAATAGAAGACATGGCCCAAGAAAAAGAACACATTAAAGCCCCAGAAGAGATGCAGAATTTGAGAGAACTAATCAGCGAGATGTGTACAAATTTCCAAAATCAAATTAATAAGTTGAATGGCAATGTAGTTAAAGAGATAAATTACATCAAGAAGACATTGAGTGAACACAAAGAAGAATTTGAGATCATGAACAGAAAAGTAACAAAGCTCATGGGAATGAAAGACACAATAGGTGAGCTCAAAAACACATTTGAGGCATACAACAGCAGACTCGAAATAATAGAATAAAAAATAAGTGATACCGAAGACGGAACAGCTAAAATTGAAGAGAGAAAAGAATGGAGAAAATTGAGCAAGGGCTCTGAGAGTCGAATGACAACACAAAATGCAACAACATACATGTCATGGGAGTTCCAGAAGGAGAAAAGAAGGGAAAAGGGGCAGAAAGAGTATTTGAGGAAATAATAGCTGAAAATTTCCTAACTCTCATAAAAGAAATGAACTTACATTCAAAGAAGCACACCACACCCCAATCAGAATAAATCCAAATAGACCTACTCCAAGACACATACTACTCAGAATGTCAAATGTCAAGGATAAAGAGAAAATTCTCAGAACAGCAAGGGAGAAGCAAATGATCACATACAAAGGATGTCCAGTAAGACTTAGCACAGATTTTTCTTCAGAAACCATGGAGGCAAGAAGACAGTGGTGTGATACAATTAGGAAAGTGAAAGAGAAAAACTGCCAGCTGAGAATTTTTATGGAGCAAAACTGTCCTTCAAATATAAAGGTGACAAACAAACAGAAACTAAGAGAGTTTGCAAAAAAGAATCCACCTTTGCAGGAAATATTAAAGGAAGCCTTAGAACCTGAAAGAAAAAGACAGGAGAGAAAGGCTTGGAGGAGAGTATAGAAGAAAGAATAGCAGAAAGAAAAACCAAAAGAGTAAAAAGACAGACAAAAACAAGATGGCATATGAAAACCAAAGAATAAAATGGAGGAAATAAATAGTGCATTTACAGTCATAACATTGAATGTGAATGGATTAAACTCCCCAATTAAAAGATACAGACTGACAGAATGGATAAAAAAACATGAGCCATCCATATGCTGCTTACAAGGAATTCACCTTAGACCCAGGGATTCAAACTGGCTGAAAGTGAAAGATTGGAAAAAGATAATCCAGGTGAATAGTAACTAGAAAAGAGCAAGGGTAGCTATACTAATATCAGACAAAACAGACTTTAAATGCAAAAAAGTGATAAGAGATACAGAAGGTCATTATATATGAATAAAATGGACAATCCACCAGGAAGATATAACAGTCATAAATATCTATGCACCTAACCAGGATGCCCCAAAATGCATGAGACAAACTCTGGCAAAACTGAAGGGAGAAATAGATATTTCTACAATAATCATTGGTGACTTCAACACCCCACTCACATCATTAGATAGAACAACTAGACAGAAGATCAACAAGGAAACAGAGAACTTGAACAATATGATAAATGAGTTAGACCTAACAGACTTATACAGAACACTGCATCCAAACTCAGGGGGTTATACATTCTTCTCAAGTGCCCATGGATCTTTCTCCAGGATAGACCACGTGTTAGGTCACAATGCAGCTCTTAAGAAATATGAAAAGATTGAAATTATGCAAAGCACCTTTTCAGATCATAATAGAATGAAACTGGAAATCAATAATAGAAAGGAAAAAAGTAAATTCTCAAATGTGTGGAAGCTGAACAACATACTCCTAAATAATCAGTGTGTCAAAGAATAAATTGCAAGTGAAATCAGTAAATATATTGAGACAAATGAAAACAAGAACACAACATAACAAAACTTATGGGATACAGCAAAGGCAGTCTTGAGAGGGAAATTTATAGCCCTAAATGCCTATATTAAAAAAGAAGAAAGAGCTAAACTCAAAGATTTAACTGAGTAACTACAGAAATTCAAAAAAAGAAAAACAAATCAACCCCAAAGCAAGCAGAAGGAAAGAAATAATAAGGATTAGAGCAGAAATAAATGAAAATGAAAATAAAAACAATAAAGAAAATCAACAAAACCAAAAGCTGGTTCTTTGAGAAGATCAATAAAACTGACAAACCCATAGCTAGACTAACAAAGAAAAAAGAGAGAAGAAGCAAATGAATACAATCAGAAATGAAAGGGGGGAAATTACAAATGACCCTACAAAAATAAAAAGAATCATAGGAGGATATTATGGGAAACTATATTCCAACAAACTAGACAACCTAGATGAAATGGATAAATTCCTAGAAATGCACAACCAAACTACACTGACGCTACAAGAAATGCTAGAACTTAACAAACCAATCACATTTAAGGAGATTGAATCCATCATCAAAAATCTCCCAGCAAAGAAAAGTCCAGGACCAGATGGCTTCACAGGTGAATTCTACCAGGCATTTTGAAAAGAATTAACACCAATCCTATTTAAACTCTTCCAAAAAATTGAATAGGAGGGAAAATTACCCAACACATTTTATGAAGCCAACATTACCTTAATATCAAATCCAGATAAATATACTACAAAAAAAAAAAAAAAAAAAAAGAAAAGAAAATTACAGGCCAATCTCTCTAATGAACATAGATGCAAAAATTCTCAATAAAATACTTGCAAATCGAATCCAACACCGTATCAAAAGACTTGTACATCACGACCAAGTGGGATTTATTTCTGGTATGCAAGGTCGGTTCAGCATAAGAAAATCAATCAATGTAAGACACCACATTAACAAATTGAAGGAAAAAATCCACATGATCATATCAATCAATGCAGAAAAGCTATTTGACAAAATCCAGCATCCTTTTTTGATAAAAACACTTCAAAAGATAGGAATAGAATGAAAATTCCTCAATATGATAAAAGGCATATATGAAAAACCCACAGCCAACATCATACACAATTGGGAAAGGTTGAAAGCCTTTCCCAAATATTTGGAAATATATCTGATAAGGGTTTAATATCCAGGATATATAAAGAGATGTTACAACTCAACAATAAAAAGACAAATGACCCAATTAAAAATGGGCAAAAGACTTGAATAGACATTTGTCCAAAGAAGAAGTACAAATGGCAAAAAACACATGAAGAAATGCTCAGCATCACTAATGACTAGGGAAATGCAAATCAAAACTACAGTGAGATATCATTTCACACCTATCAGAATGGCCACTATTAAAAAGGCAGAGAACTACAAGTGTTGGAGAGGATGTGGAGAGATAGGAACACTTAATCACTGTAGGTGGGAATGCAGAATGGTACATCATTGTGGAGGACAGTTTGGCAATTCCTAAAGAAGTTGAATATAGAGTTGCCACGTGACCCTGCAATAGCACTACTGGGTATATACCCAGAAGAACTGAGAGCAGTGACACGAACAGACATCTGCACACCGATGTTCATAGCAACATTATTCATGATTGCCAAAAGCTGGAAACAAGCCAGGTGTCCATCAACAGACAAATGGATAATTAAACTGTGGTCTATTCATATGACGGAATATTATGCGGCTGTATGAAGAAATGAAGTCATAAAGCATGTGACAACATGGATGAACCTGGAGGACATTATGTTGAGCGAAGCAAGCCAGACACAAAAGGACAAATATTGTACGACTGCATTACTATGAACCAAATATATTGTGTAACATATTGTTTGATTAAAAAAAAAATTTATATGTATCCCGTACATTTAATTGAGAAATGCATGCATTTATTCCTCTGTGTTTAGTTTTTAGTTTTTAATTGTTTATATTTTCAATTATTAAATGTAAAAAGTAAAGTTTAAAAAAATCAATAGGAAAACATTAAAACTAGAAAAAAAAAAAGAAGAATGTAAGGACTGCTCCAGATATGGACTAGAAAGAAAGGCAATGCAGCACAACTGCAGGAAAATAAGTAGAGGGATAGATTCACAGGATATTTAATGTGCATTTTGAGGAAAATATCTCCATGGTAATATATATATTATCATGAAATATTAATGGTGTAATGCAAATTCATTCTCTAACATAGGTCATCCTTTAAGTCTTTAGCCAAAGCTTAATTAACATGGAATTGACAGTTGCCACCCTTCCTAAGGGTTACAGGAAACCAGAGATGTCGTTTTCCTTCTGAACTGCAGTTAAACCATAGTTTTTGAGTGAAATGGTGCATAGTTGTTTTCTCCCTTAACATGTTGTTTTATAGCTTCAAATTCTGCATTTAAAAATCAAATGGCTTCAAAAAATGATCATAAACCACATCCATTATTCTTTGAGAAGAATGAATTGATACTGAGACTAGGCCTTTGTCATGATCTCTGAGTCTGTAATGATCACAACTTCTTTTTTGTATTTCTGAATGGTTACTACATGAGTAACAAGTGACAGATCGTTCCACCACCTAGCTTGCTTTCCCAAACCAAGTACATATAAGTTGTGCCAGCTAACCAATCTGATTATCTCATTCTCCTTTGTAGACTTCCAGAGAATGGGAGGTGAATTGGTTTAGACTCTGGTTTTAAGTAGTACATATTGTCTCAAGCCAGCTTAAGAAAAGTACATAAATGGTCATTTACAAAATGGAAATTGAGGGCGGGTGTGAGTCACTTTGTATCTACAGGCAGGAATGTGGCTGGTCCTCAGGAAGAAATTAGAACCAGTAGCCAGAAAGGCAACACAGAATCCAGAAAACCAGCACAGGAACCCAAGTAGCATATTCTCTTTGGCCTCTCATGATTGCTTCTCTCTCTTTGCACAATGACTTTCTTGGCTTCTTCTGTGTACCCAGAGACTGATTAGCTGACTCTTCTAGGTCCCAATGAAAAATTCCCAAGGAAGAGAATCTGACTGACTAATGTCCTTTCAGGTACTACCCCAATCTTATCAGCTGCAGCCATGAGTGCAATCACACAGTAAAAACAAGGCTTCCTATCCATATAGGTAGATGAGTAGTACTGAGAAAAACAAAAAGTGCTGTGATCTGTGCAGACACCCCAAAGGTTGTCTATTATAGGAGATGGTGGCAACCATAATGGAGAGAAGAAAGAGGAGATTTGATTGGTGGGGAGAAGTTGAAAGCTTTCTAAGATCAGGAACAACAAAGGATGCCCACTGTCACCATTGTTATTCAACATTGTGGTAGAAGTTCTAGCTAGAGCAATTAAGAAAGGAAAACAAATAAAAGTCATCCAAATTGGAAAAGAGGAAGTAAAACTCTCACCATTTGTAGATGACATGATCCTATATTTAGAAAGTCCCGAAATATCTACAACAAAGTTATTTGAGCTAATAAATAACTTGAGCAAAGTGGCAGGATACAAGAGCAACACGCAAAATTTAGAATTTTTTCTATACACTGTGAAAGAGTAAGCTGAGGAGGAAATGAAGAAAAAAAATCCATTTACATAGTGACAAAAAGACTCTAATATCTAGGAATTAATTTAACCAAGAATGTAAAGTAACCATATTCAGAAAACTACAAAATACTGCTAAAAGAAATCAAAGAAAATCTAAAGAATTTCTTTAGACATTCCATGTTCATGGATTGGAAGACTAACCATCATGAAGATGTCAATTCTACCCTATCCTAATCAAATTCCAACAGCCTACTTGACAGAAATAGAAAAGTCAATTACCAAATTTATTTGGAAGGGAAAGAGGTCCTGAATAGCCCAAAACATCCATGAATAGAAGAGCAAAGTTGGAGGAGTCATATTTCCTGACCTTGAAGTGTATTATAAAGCTACACTGGTCAAAACAGCAAGGTAATGGCATAAAGATAGACACAATGATCAATGGAATTGAATTGAGAGCTCAGAAATAGACCCATACTTCTATGTTTAACTTATTTTTGATAAGCCTGCCAAGTCAATTTTCTTGGACAGAACAATCTCTTCAACAAATGGCACTGGGAGAACTGGATATCCATAACCAAAAGAATGAAAGAAGACCCCTATCTCACTTTCTATACAAGAATCAACTCAATATGGATCAAAGACCTAAACATAAATGCCAAGACCATAAAACTCCTAGAAGATAATGTAGGAAAACATCTGCAAGACCTTGTAGTAGGTGGGGTTCTCTTAAACTTTACACTCAAAGAATGAGTAATTAAAGGAAAAATAGATAATTGGGTCTTCCTCAAAACTAAACACTTCTGCCCCTCAAAGGACTTTGTGAACAAGGTAGAAGGGCAGCCTATTCAATGGGACAAAATATTTGGAAATCACACATCTGGCAAGGGTCTAACATCCATGATACATAAAGTGATCCTAGGAAAGCGGCTGTGGCTCAATCAGTAGGGCTCCCGTTTGCCATATGGGAGGCCCGGGGTTCGGTTCCCGGGGCCTCCTGGTGAAGGCAAGCCCGCCCGCAGGGCGTGGTTAGCTGACCCAGCGAGCACAAGCAGCAAGGGGGGGATAAATGAATAAATAAATAAAATCTTAAAAAAAATAAAAAAATAAAAAATAAAGTGATCCTACAACTCAATAAAAAAAAAGACAAATGACCCAATTTAAAAATGGCCAAAAGACCAGAATAGATATTTTTCTAAAGAAGAAATACAAATGGCAAAAAAAAAAAAAAAAAAAAATACATGAAAAAATGTTCAACATTTTGGGAAATGCAAATCAATGCTACAATGAGATATCACTTCACACCTACTAGAATGGCCACTATTAAACAAAAATTACTGAAAACCACAAGTGTTAGAGAGGATGTGGAGAGATAGGAATGCTTATTCACTGTTAGTGGAAATGTAGAATTGTATAACCACTGTGGAAGATTAGTGGTTCCTAAGGAAATAAGGTACAGATCTGCCATGTGATCAGGCAATACCACTACTAGGTATATACCCAGAAGAACTGAGAGCAGTGACATGAACAGACATCTGCATACCAATGTTCATAGTGACATTATTCACAATTGCCAAAACATAGAAACAACCCAGGTGTCCCTCAAAGGATGAATGGATAAGCAAACTGTGGTATATACACATGATGGAATATTATTCAGCTGTAAGAAGAAATGAATTCATGAAGCATATGACAACATGGACTAACCTGGAGGATATTCTGCTGAGTGAAGGAATCCAGGCACCAAAGGACAAATATTTTATGATTTTGCAATTATGAACTAAATAGTATGAGGAAAGTCATGGAATTAATAGCTAGAATATAAGTCACCAGAGAAAGGAATGTGGTTAGAGAATGGGAAGCTGAGGTTTAATCTGTGCATAGTTAGTAAAAAGTTGTTTGTAAATCTTTGGAAATGAATAGAAATGATGAAAGCACATCATAGGATTTGTAATTAGTAGTGCTATGTGTATGATAGTGGGGTTTTTTTTGTTTGTTTTTTTCCTTCTTTTGGAGTAATGAAAATGCTCTAATATTGATTGACATGATGAATGTACAATTCTGCGATTATACCAAATGCCATTGATTGTAGACTTTAGATAAATTGTATGGTTTATGAACAACAACAACAAAAAATAGGATGGGTTGAGGGAAAAATGCACCAAATGTAAGATATGGACTATAGTTAGTAGTAGTACTTTGACGATGCTCTCTCATAATTTGTTACAAATGTTTCACAACAATGCAAGGTATTTGTGGTCCAGTGAGGCATGGGAGCCCTGTATGATGTTATATGTTCGTTTTGTAAGTTCACAACCTCTACTATACACTTATTGTTTATTTATGCTCATGTATGAATGATATACTTCAATACATTTTAAAAATGAAAAACACATATTGCTTATTTTTTCTTTCAAGGTCCATTTTAATAATGTTGCAACTGACACTGATTTTTGTTTTACATTATATAGTATGAAGACAGCAGGGACTATGGAAGGGCATATGATTTAAAAGTCCAACTTAAGTGTCTCAACGAGGAGGTAGCTTAAAAATTTTGCAACAATGATCTAATTAAACCCAGTGCCTTCAGGTCCTGCCCCATCCATAGGTGGGCTGAGATTTAAAAAGTCTCTTCTCCCTGGTCATTTCTGTGGAAACTGTTCCACAAATTCCTTTTGTAAAAGCATTATGCCTTCTGGAATAGCCTATTAAAGTACCACTCTTGGGAATACCTTTTGAATAAGCATTAATTCCTTAGAATAGTTTCATTTATCTTATTCCAGATTCTGGTATACTTTTATCAGAAATTAGAAAAGACTTTGAGTAAAGAGTATGGGCAATATTCCCTTTGGGGGACTGTAAACATGAATGGTGAGGTGTAGAACAAGATCACGAGATGACACTGGAAATTGCCTTTTACTTCAGGTTGTTGTGAAAAGCTTCTGTAAAGATTCCAATGTGGCAAAGATTAAATCCTCTGTTTCCTCTTTAAACTCCTATCAAGACTTGTACTCACACTGACTCTCCTCATTCTTGTAGAATCCTGTAAATCTTCAGTTGTCTGCTTTTAGTAAACTTCAGAAGCGGGGAATGTACTGAAGAAAACAGGAGGCTCAAGACACTCCAACTCTGTCAGAAGAGTCAGAAATGTGTGTAATCTCCTCCATTATAAAATATCTCGGGCTGGCCTGAGGCCAGGAAATTTCCTGTTAGAGCCCCTTTGGGTATTATGAACCAGGCCTGGCATATAGATGGTATTCAATAATGTTTCTTGTAAGATATTGTGATGACAACAAGGAATAGCTTGAATGTATCTCAGTTTAATGAGATCAGATTACCAGTATATAAGATGTTGTGGGGGAAGGGTGGTAAATTATAAGCCATGTTTTTAAAAATTCTGTGACAGTGTAAATATAACATATTTCAAACACCAAGATAGAAAGCAAAAACAAACAAAAAATACTACAAACACCATGTCATAGCGAGGCCTGCCACAACCATGTCACATTGATTCCTCTCTGTTGCATGTTATCCCCAGCCACCTACCTATAGATGTCTGCTGGTAAGAGTAGTGGCAGGGGCACAAACACTCTGCCAAAGTGAAAAATATGAAGGAACCATCCATCCCTTCTCAGCTGCTCTAAACAAATCATCTGAGAGTGGAAATAATGCAGTGGCTAAATTTCCTTGGTTTACTTTGTTCAAAGCAATTTATCCAGGTAAGCCTTCATTTTTCCTCCATCATCCTGAGAAAATACTATCAGAAAAGATTATGCAAAGTAAATATACTAGATTTAAAGAAATCTCTATATATTCTGCTTCTAAGAAATAGATTTAAGAGAAACAAAATGAATTTGAAGTTATCTTTGCTGGTTTTAATCCAAAAAAACCAAGACTGCATCACCTAGTAATAGCCTCAGCTTCTTTTGTTTCTGTAAAATTAGATGGTGGTTGAAAATTGTGGAAAATATGCTGATAAGTCAAGAGGAAAACTTTAAAGTGAAATATTGGGATTAAAAAATTGCATCAAGAATTTGGAGAACAATTTTACAGAATTCAAGCCAACCAGAGTCTTTTATAATACAATTGATTCCAAAGACTGTGTGTGAAAAATAGATTAAAATGAATAGTCCCGGGAGAAAAGGGATTTGAATGCATGAACACTTTTCTATATCAGCCATGTTTTAAATAAAGTTTTGAAGATTTTAAAACACATTTCTACTAAATTTATTTTATTTTTATATTTTAGAAATGTAGTTCATGTCTCTTTGGATCCAAATGGGCATATATTTTATGACAGAAACTGTCTCCCATTTCAAAGCTATACCATAAAGTATCTATCAATTTTAGAAAACAGTCCAATTATTTTTGAATATTTGTACAATTAAAAAGGCATCATCTGAATTAATTCTATTATTACAATTTCAATGCCCTGCTGTTACAGTATCAGTACCCTGCTGCTTTTTATGGTGTGCCTTGTTTTACATAAGCAATGAGTTCAGGATGGAAATAGAATCCTACTATCCTCCACTGATATTGTCTATACAGTTCTGCTACTTTGAGGATATTACTCATTTCCCCCTCCTTTTCTTTCCCTCTCTTTTGTCCCTGTATTAGTCAGCCAAAGGGGTACTGATGCAAGATACCAGAAATCTGTTGGTCTTTATAAAGGGTATTTATTTGGGGTAGAAGCTTACACTTACCAGGCCATAAAGCATAAGTTACTTCCCTCACCAAAGTCTGGTGCCATGTGTTGAAGCAAGATGGCTGCAAAGGTCTGCAAGGGTTCAGGCTTCCTCTTCCCTTAAGACTCCATGGCCCCAGCTTCTTCCAATATCAGCTGTAGGCTGGGATAAGTCTTGTCTCTCTCCTGGGGCTCATTTTTTTCTGGGCTCAGCTGCTCTGCAATCTCCACAAGGCCAGCTGTAAACTATCAGATAAATGGCCTGTCTCTCTTCCTGGGGCCTCTGCCATGTCTAATGGAGCCTTCACTCTTTCCTCATGTATCTGCTTCTCTATGTGCTTACTTCCCGGATTCCAGGATCAAAAGTCCAACTAAATCCTCTGCTGTGTGGTCTCTGTGAGTCCCTGCCCACCAAGTGTCCCGGCCCGCAGGACAGTCAACCAGGGCTCGCGCCGACACAGTGAGAGGGATGTAGAGACAATTGACACAGACACACACAGGAGAGACTTTCTACATGCTTCTGCTTTATTGAGGGAGGTGGTGGCATATATATCATGAGAAAGGGGAAGTACGTGTAAGGCATATGTGGCAGGCTGGGATTGGGCACAGTTGGTTGCTAGGGAGGGTTTGCTATCTGTGGAAGGCGGGAAGGTTTCGCGCACGGGAGCAGGGTGAGCTACTTCCTCCAAGAAGGCTAAATATAGGATCAGGCTTGTTCTTTGTTGTCGGTCGGCCATATTAGCTTCACCTCTTTCTGGCTGCCTCCAACAACCAAGGGGGTGGGGACTCAATATTCTACTAACGTGGCCCAATCAAAGCCCTAATCATAATTTAATCATGTAAAAGTGAAACCTCCGACGGATCAGTTTACAAACATAATCCAATATCTGAACTAATTTTAATAAGCAAATTCATAGAGTTAGAATCTAGAATATATATTACCAATGGATAGACTGGGGTACAGAATGGGGGAGCTGAAGATTAATTTGTACAGAATTTCTATTTATGTGGATTGTAAAGGTTTGGAAATGGATGGTGGTGATGGCAGTACATTATTGTGAGTGTAATTAACAGTGCTGAATTATGTATGTGAATGTAGTTGAAAGAGGAATTTTTGGGACATGTATGTTACTAGAATGAAAGTTAGAAGATAAAACATGGGGCTGTATAACACCAGTGAACCCTGTTGTGGATGATGGACTGGGGTTAGTAGTACAAGTATAAGAATGTTCTTGGACACTAATGCAAGGTGTTAATAATAGGGTGGCGGGAAGCGGCTGTGGCTCAATCAGTGGGGCTCCCGTTTACCACATGGGAGGCCCCGGGTTCGGTTCCTGGGGCCTCCTGGTGAGGGCAGGCCTGCCCGCACGGCGTGGTTGGCTGACCCAGCGAGCACAAGCAGCAACGGGGGGATAAATGAATAAATAAATAAAATCTTAAAAAAAAAATAGGGTGGTATGTAGGAAAAGCATATGCTTAATGTAAACTATGGACAATTGTTAATAATACTATTTTAATATTCTTTCATCCATTGTAATAAAGATACCACACTAATGCAAAGTATCAACAATAAGGGTGTATATGGGAACATTGTATTTTTACACGACTTTTCTGTAAATCTACAACTTCTCTAATTAAAATAATAATAATTTCAAAAAACATTATGCTGTGTAGCTTTATTTTAATAGATGCTATCAGATTATTTTCCAAAATGGGTGTACTAATTAAAACTCCCAGATATGAAAAAAAAACATTATGCTGAGTGAAAGAAATCAGACACAAGTAATACATATTGTATGATTCCATTTTACTAAAATGTAAATATAAATAAATCTATAGAGACAGAAATTGGTTAGTGGTTATGTATGGCAGGGAAAGGATAGAGGGATTGAAAGGTGACTGCTAATGGGTATGTGGCTTTTCTTTTTGGAGTAATTAAATTGTTCTAAAATTTATTGTGGTGATGAATGCACAGCTCTATGAATATGCTAAAAGGCATTGATTTTACACCTTGGATAGATTGTATTGTATGTGAATATATTTCAATAAAACTTTTTTTTAAAAGGTTAATAATATACATCCAAAAAGCAATTCAAGTATACATTTTGAAAACAAAGACAGTCACAATAAAGAAGGTAAAATATTCACCTGAATGGAGATTTAGATATATACATTCCATAAGAAAAAGTGTCACAATTGTCCAGAAAAGCAAAGGAGATTAAGGGAATAAAGCATTAAGGAATTTTCAGTTGACCTTTTAATATTTATAATACATGACTTAAAGTTATTTTGATTTGGAGAGGCTGATTTGGTTTTCAACATCTATTGACCCTTTTCCTAATTCTGGTGGTGTACTTTGTCTTACTGATCGAAAGAGCTCTTTATACAAGTAAATCCATCCTTTGTCATAAATGTTGCAATGTTTTCTCCAGTTCATTCTTTATATTTTCCATTCTCATGTGCTCTTAGGAAGCTTTTTTTTTTTTTTAAGATTTATTTATTTATTTACTTACTTTTATCCATTTTTACCCCCCCCCCCTTTTGTTGTTTCTGTGTCCATTCACTGGGCATCTCTCTGTGCCGGCTTCCTGCCCTCTCTTCTCATCCTTCTCCTGTCTTCACTGGGATTTGATCCTCGGAACCTCCGATGTGGGAGAGAGGCGTCCTACCACCTGCACCACCTCAGTTCCTGGTTTTTCAGTGCGTCTCATCTTGGCTCTCCCTTGTGTCACTCTCCTGTTATGTCATCATCTTGCTGTGTGGCTCGCGGGGCCTGGCGGTGCACTCATGAGCAGGGCCTGACGGCGACCCCACACCAGAAGCCTGGGGGTCTCACTTGCTCACAAGGCCTGGTGGCACCCCACTCGCGGGGCCTGACGGCGCAGCCACGCATGGGGCCTGATTGCGAACCCGTGCACAGGGCCTGACAGCATACCCACTTGTGGGGCCTGGCAGCACACCCGCGCACGGGGCCTGGCAGTGCACCCACACACAGGGCCTGGTGGCACACCCACTTACAGATCCTGATGGTGCACCCACGCACAGGGTCTGGGGGGCTCACCCGCTTACGGGACCTGATGGTGCAACCGCACACGGGGCCTGGCAGTGCACCCACTCACAGGGCCTGGCGGCCAGCGCGCTTTCCATATTTTTCTTTATTTTTACCGGGAGGTCCCAGGGATCGAACCCAGGTACCTCCATATGGAAGACGGACACCCAACCATTTGAGACACACCCGCCCCCTCTTAGGAAGCTTTAAATTTTTATGTAGTAAAATTTCTTAATTATTTTATTTGGGGATCTGAGGTAGAATTAAACTTAAAATATGGTTCATAACAATGACAGCATACAATAGTTGTCCTTTATGCCTGGCTTATTTCACTCAGCAAAATGTCCTCAGGGTTCTTCTATCTTGTTGTACACATCAGGACTTCATTCTTTTTTATTTATTTTTTAACAAATAAATACTATTCCATCATACGTATATACCACATTTATAAAATCCTTTCATTGATTAATAGGCAGTTGGGTTGCTTCTATCTTTTGGCAATTAAATAATGCTGCTATGAACATTGGTGTGCAAATATATATTTGGGTCCCAGCCTTGAATTCTTTCGGGCATTTAACTAGTAGCAGTATTGTCAGGTCATGTGATAGCTCTATATTTAGCTTCCTGAGGAACTGCCAAACTGTCTTCTACAGTGGCTGCACCATTTCACATTGCCACCAGCAATGAATGCACGTTCCTATTTCTCCATATCCTCTACAACACTTGAATTTTTTTCTTTTTTTAATAATAGCCATTCTAGTGGGTGTGAAGTGATATCTCATTGTGGTTTTGATCTGCATTTACCTAATACCTAGTGATGTTGAGCATCTTTTCATGTTCTTTTTAGTCATTTGTATATCTTCTTTGGAGAAATGACTATTCAAGTCTTTGTCCATTTTTAATTAGGTTGTTTGTCTTTTTATTGTTGCATTGTAGGATTTCTTTATATATTCTGGATATTAAACTCTTATCAGATATGAGATTGCAGAGTATTTCCCCCCATTGAGTATGTTGTGTTTTCACTTTCATGACAAAGTCCTTTGATGCACAAAAGTTTTTAATTTTGAGGAGGTACTATTTATCTATTTTTCTTTCATTGCTTGTGCTTTGGGTGTAAAGTCAAAGAAACCATTGCCCAGCATAAGATCTTGAAGATGCTTCCCTATATTTTGGGAGTTTTATAATCTTGGCTCTTATATTTAGATCTTTGATCCATTGACCTTGTCTGAACCCTCAGTTTGATTCCATTGGTCAATATATTTATCCTTGTGCTAGTACCATGCTTTTTTTCTTTTTTTTTTTTTTTTTTTTAAGATTTATTTATTTCTCCCCCACCCTCGTTGTTTTGCACCCGCTGTCTGCTCTCCATGTGTTCTGTGTCTGCCTGTCTTCTCTTTAGGCAGCACCAGGAACTGATCCTGGGACCTTCCAGAGTGGGAGAGAGGTGCTCAATCTCTTGTGCCATCTCAGCTCCCTAGTCTGCTGCATCTCTTATTGTCTCTTCTCTGTGTCTCTTCTTGTTGCATCATCTTGCTGTGCCAGCTCTTCACATGGGCCAGCACTCCGTGCAGGCTAGCACTCCTGCATGGGCCAGCTCTCCTGCATGGGCCAGCACCCCACGTGGGTCAGCTCTCCTCTCAGGCCAGCTCACCGTGCAGGCCAACTTGCCTTTCACCAGAGGCCCCAGGAATTGAACCCTGGATCTCCTATATGGTAGACAGGAACCCAATCACTTGAGCCATATCTGTTTCCTACCATGCTGCTTTGACATCCTTTAAATATCCTTTAAAGTCAGGAAGTGAGAATCTTCCAACTTCATTCAACTTTTTCAAGAGGTTTTGGCTATTTGAAGTACCTCACCCTTCCAAAGAAGTTTGATAATTGACTTTTGCTTTTCTGCAACACAGGCTGTTGGAATTTGATTGGGATTGTGTTGAATCTGTAAATCATTTGGGATAGAATTTACATCTTAATGATATTTAGTCTTCCAATCCATGAACATGGAATATCATCCTTTTGCTCTATCTGCTTGTCTCCCTTTGTTGGGTCGTCTTGCTGCGTCAGCTCACCGTGCCACATGGGCTGGCTTGCCTTCACCAGGAGGCCCCGGGAATTGAACCCGGGGCCTCCCATATGGTAAACGGGAGCCCTATCAATTGAGCCACATCCGCTTCCCAACCTACCACCTTTTATACTCAAGTTGTACCCTGCCCTGTGCCTGAGTCACCCAAAGATCAACACCCTGTCGTGTTCTTGTTGTAATATATCTAATACCCCATTTTCAAGAACTGGAATACTGCCCCTAAACCCACCCTAAAAAGATTTTCTCAAGTGGCCCTAATCTAAATGCCACAATATTGTCTTCTCACCTATCTAACCATACATTCACTGGCTGCTCCAAGACACTGTATATCACCTTACCTGAAAGACTGGACATATATCTGCTATTCAATTCCAAGTCTGTTAACTTCCCAGTTTGCCCTAGCAAACTGCATTTGACTAGACATTATCTGGTCCTGTACCAAGATAAATATGAAAACATGGCAAAATATTTTCTTTTATCATATACTATCAACTTAAAATCATCTCATTCTGCCAAGGTCAACAACCACAAATAATCTTCAGAAGTATTGTCAATACCCACTTTTCATCTCACTTATTCCTGAATACCATACTAACATATTTAGTTTTTGCTCTGAGTTAAATATGTATGTATGTGTGTGTATATATCACATTAACATAACTTTTGTATATTAAATCACTATGAAAAAACAAGGTTTAATTAAAACTAGACATAGTCGCTGTCAACTTTCTAGATGTGAAACTCAATTAGCTGTTACAAATTAATATCTAGATTTAAAAATCAAATTTACAGCAATGAGCTAAATTTTGATGTTAACACTCATAAATAGTATAACACCATGATATAAATGATTGCATTATTACCATCAAAACCACTTCATCTGATCCTGGACTTCTCTTTGCTGGGAGATTTTTGATGACGGATTCAATCTCCTTAATTGAGATTGGTTTGTTAAGTTCTTGTATTTGTTGTGGTGTCACTGTAGGTTGGTTATGTGTTTCTAGAAATTTGTCCATTTCATCTAGGTTGTCTAGTTTGTTGGCATATAGTTTCTCATAATATCCTCTTATGATTCTTTTTATTTCTGTGAGGTCATTTGTAATTTCCCCCCTTTCATTTCTGATTGTATTTATTTGCATCTTCTCTCTTTTTTTCTTTCTTAGTCTAGCGAGGGGTTTGTCAAGTTTATTGATCTTCTCAAAGAACCAGCTTTTGGTTTTGTTGATTTTCTCTATTGCTTTTTTGTTCTCATTTTCATTTATTTCCACTCTAATCTTTATTATTTCTTTCCTTCTTTTTGCTTTGGGATTGGTTTGCTGTTCTTTTTCTAGTTTCTCAAGTTGTTCAGTTAAATCTTTGAGTTTAGCTCTTTCTTGTTTTTTAATATAGGCATTTAGGGCTATAAATTTCCCTCTCAAGACTGCCTTCGCTGTAGCCCATAAGTTTTGATATGTTGTGTTCTCATTTTCATGTGTCTCAATATATTTACTGATTTCACTTGGAATTTCTTCTTTGACCCACCGAATATTTAGGACTGTGTTGTTCAGTCTCCACACATTTGCAAATTTACTTTTTTCCTGTCTATTATTGATTTCTAGTTTCATTCCATTATGATTGGAGAAGGTGCTTTGTATAATTTCAATCTTTTTATATTTATTGAGAGCTGAATTGTGACCTAACATGTGATCTATCCTGGAGAAAGATCCATGGGCACTAGAGAATAATGTATAACCTGCTGAGTTTGGATGCAGTGTTCTGTATATGTCTGTTAGGTCTAACTCGTTTATCTTATTGTTCAAGTTCTCTGTTTCCTTGTTGATCTTCTGTCTAGTTGTTCTATCTAATGATGTGAGTGGGGTGTTGAAGTCTCCAACGATTATTGTAAAAATGTCTATTTCTCCCTTCAATTTTGCCAGAGTTTGTCTAATATATTTTGGGGCACTCTGGTAGGTGCATAGATATTTATGACTGTTATATCTTCCTGGTGGATCGTCCCTTTTATTAATATACAATGGCCTTCTGTATCTCTTACAATTTTTTTTGCATTTAAAGTCTGTTTTGTCTGATATTAATATAGCTACCCCTGCTCTTTTGTGGTTACTATTCGCATGGAGTATCTTTTCCCTACCTTTCACTTTCAGCTGGTTTGTATCCCTGTGTCTAAGGTGAGTTTCTTGTAAGCAGCATATGGATGGTTCATGTTTTTTTATCCACTCTATCAGCCTGTATCTTTTGATTGGGGAGTTTAATCCATTCACATTCAATGATATTACTGTAAATGCACTATTTACTTCCTCCACTTTATTCTTTGCTTTTCTTATGTCATCTTGTTTTTGGTTCTCTTTTTACTCTTTTGGTTATCCTTTCTGCTATTCTTTCTTCTATACTCTTTTCCAAGCCTCTCTCTCCTGTCTTTTTCTTTCAGGTTCTAAGGCTTCCATTAATATTTCCTGCAAAGGTGGATTCTTTTTTGCAAACTCTCTAAATTTCTGTTTGTTTTTGAATATTTTATACTCATATTTGAAGGACAGTTTTGCTGGAAAAAAAATTCTCAGCTGGCAATTTTTCTCTTTCAGTTTCCGAATTGTATCATACCACTGTCTTCTTGCCTCCATGGTTTCTGAAGAGAATTCTGAACTATGTCTTACTGGACGTACCTTGTACGTGATCGTTTGCATCTCTCTTGTTGCCCTGAGAATTTTCTCTTTATCTTTGACATTTGACATTCTGAGTAGTATGTGTCTTGGCGTAGGTGGATTTATTCTGATTGGGGTACGGTGTGCTTCTTGGACATGTAACTTCATTTATTTTGTGAGAGTGGGGAAATTTTCAGCTATTATTTCCTCAAATACTCTTTCTGCCCCTTTTCCCTTCTCTTCCCCTTCTGGGACTCCCATGACTTGTATGTTGTTGCGTTTTGTGTTGTCATTCAAGTGTCTCAGCTGCTGCTCAATTTTTTCCATTCTATTCTCTCTCTGTTCTTTTCTATCTTCAATTTTAGCTGTTCTGTCTTTGGTATCACTTATTCTTTCTTCTATGATTTCAGGTCTGCTGTTGTATGCCTCAAATGTGTTTTTTTTTTTTTTTTTAATATGATAAAATATTTATTTAATGAATTCTAACTCAGACCCAAGCCCATAGCTAGGGTCTGGCATTATGTTTCTTTCTTTCTTTTTTTTTTTTTTATTAATTAATTTATTTTTTATTGTGGGTAAAAATCAAAATTTTCGCAATACATACCAATATTTATAAAATGATATATAAATATATATGCATATATGTGCATTTGCTTACAAAAAAGTTATTTATATATATATAAATATATTTTAAGAGGTGCTTAGATTACCGAAACTATTACATGGAACCCACCAGGATTCCCATGTTGCTCACCTCCCACACTTCCCACCCCATCCCACACTAACATCTCCCACAAGTGTGGCCCACCACCCTCAATGGACTTACACATCCTGGGGCCTTGCCACCAACCATAGACCACAGTTCACATCATAGACCACACTCTCTCTCACACAGTTCTGAGTGGTGTGTGCTGATTTAAATTGGCCTACATCCGTTGCCACAACGGTACTCAGGACAACCTCCAAATCCTAAAGAAGCCCCTGTATTTCAACTGCACATCCCCTCCCTGCCCCGAAAGTGTCTAGTGGCCACTGGCTCCACCTCATTGTTATAATTTCTTCCATTGCTAGTATCACCATATGTGTACAACAGACTACCATCAAGGCCACTCTAGTCTATAGTTCTTCCCCCAATCCTGAGGGGACTGGGATGGTGATGTCCACTCCACCTCCAAGTGAGAGAGGGCTTATATCCCATGGATATGGTGGGTAAGATGATCCTGTCTGCAGATGCAGGCCCTCTCCATTCCCTGGGATGGCCGTTGCCCATCATTGTCTCCTCACCAGGTGACTTGGATGAGTCCATTGAGCTGTAGGGTAGGAATTGCAGCTCCACCGAGATTCCACGCACACCTGGCACATAGGTAGGCCAGAGGCTCCTGTCTTTGGAAGTATACCTAAAAACTCCAGCATCACATATAGGTTTGAATAGAAGGGACTGATGAACCATGTGCAAGGAGGACTTATTTGAGTCCAATTCTGTCACTCTCAGGAGCACAGATTCCAAAATAGAGCCCACTGATAAGGCGTGAGTCTCTGGGGCTATCCCCCCTTATATAGGACCTGGGTGTCTCCAGAGCTCTCAGGAGCCCCTCTGTGTGGGGTGATAGGCACTTAGATGTTCTATGAGCTCCTACTGAGGTGTGCGTAAGAGTTGCCTCTGGGATGACCTCCCGACTCTCTTTGAAGTCTCTTAGCCACTTGAACTCATTTGTCTTTACCTTTTCCCCCTTTTATGCAAGGTCTTTTTCCAGTTGTGTTGCCAGTTAGCACTTGGTATTAATCCCACGTTGCCAGGGAGGCTCATCCTTGGGAGTCATGTCCCACTTTGGGGGGAAGGTAATGCATTCATATGCTGAGTTTGGCTTAGAGAGGCCACATTTGAGCTACAAGGAGGCTATCAGGTGGCAACCCTTAGGCACCCCACAACAGCAAGCTAAGTCTCAGTAACAAGAGCAAAGACTCACAAGGGTAGTCATCAATAAAAAAGAAGTCATCAGTGGGTCATCCTCTTTTGATAGACACTGTCCCTGCACTCAGAGGACTATTGCTGCTCTCTTGGTGACTGTGGCAGAGCTCTCCATGCTAGGAATTCAGATTCCCTCATTTATTGTGTGATTGTCCACCCATCGTGACCTTGGAAGCATCTACAGGACCTTGTAATAGGAAATGATTTCATGAACTTCACACCCAAAGCACAAGCAGCAAGAGAAAAAATAGATAAATGGGATCTCATCAAAATTAAAAACTTCTGCACCTCAAAGGATGTTATTAAGAAAATAAAAAGGCAGTCTACCCAATGGGAGAAAATATTTGGCAACCATAAATCTGATAGGAGCCTAATATCCTGCATATATAAAGAAATCCTACACCTTGAAAATAAAAGGACAAACAACCCATTTAAAAAATGGGCAAGTGACCTGAAAGACACTTCTCCAAGGAAGAAATACAAATGGCTAAAAAGCACATGAAAAAATGCTCAACATCGCTTGCTATCAGGGAAATGCAAATCAAAACTACAATGAGATACCATCTTACACCCATCAGAATGACAGCTATTAAAAAAAAACAGCAGAATATAAGTGTTGGAGAGGATGTGGAGGAACAGGAGCCCTCATCCACTGCTGGTGGGACTGCGGTATGGTCCAGCCACTATGGAGGACAGTTTGGCGGTTCCTCAGAAAACTAACAACAGATCTTCTGTATGATCCAGCAATTCCACTACTGGGTATATACCCAGAAGAACTGAAAGCAAAGACACAAACAGATATATGCACACCAATGTTCATAGCGGCATTGTTCACCATTGCCAAAAGTTGGAATCAGCCCCGGTGCCCATCAACAGACGAATGGATAAGCAAAATGTGGTACATACATACAATGGAATATTACTCAGCTGTAAGAAGGAATAAAGTGCTAACACATGGAATAATGTGGATGAATCTTGAAGACTTTATGTTGAGTGAAGCAAGCCAGGCACTGAAGGATGAACAGTATGTGACCTCACTGATCTGAACTGAGGAAAGTAAGCAGTCTCTGAGAACCATTGTCTGAAAGACAGGTTAACAAGGGAGAGTAAGAGAAGAGCAGGCTTTGAGCCATCCCCCATATGGACAAAATGTATGGTAAAGGGATAGAGTGTGGTTGCATGTTGGGGGATGGGGCAGATGGGTGGTGGTGTTCCTGGGTTTGGTGGTGCAGTGCTGGTGGTTGGTTGGATTAGGAAGGGCAGGTTCAAATTCCCAGGGAATGTAACTGTGAATCTTGACATTCCATGGGTCGGGATAGGGTGGTGTCATGTGCCCTGGGGGGCTGGGGGAAAGGGAACAGTCAAGATCTAATGGGGTGTTTGGTGGTCATGGGAAAGGTTTTTCATTACCTTACAGTAATGGACACAGGACATGGTAAATATCATCAAAATTATTAAACTGTATTATCTAAATTGTAAACTATACTGTAAATCATTGACAATGTTTAGTTGCTATATTTTGCTATCTGTATAACAGTTATAACAATGCTAACATCCAAAAAAAAGGGGGGGGGTGTTAATATGGGGTGGGGAAGTGGGGGTGGTTTGGTATCTGGGAGTCTCTGGTACTCTGTGTGTGACTTTACTGTGACCTAAAACTTCTTTGAAAATTGAAAATTTGGGAGACAATGGGGATTGAGAGGGGGAAGGTGTCACGGCACAGTGGACATCCAATAACACAGTGATAAAAGGAAAAAAAGAATATATATATATATATACATATATATATATATATTTAAAGGCATTTCTTTTGCTCTTTTCCCCATTTTTTTGAATGTCCCAATCCGCTAATTATATTTTGTTTTGTTTTTTTGTTTGATTATTTTTTTTCCATGAGTTTCTTTATGTTTGTCTCTTGCATGTAAGATTATCATTGTTTTTTCTTTTTCCTATTAAGTGTATTTGATTATTTTATGGACTACATGTTCATGGAGGATTTGGATCACAGAAGGGTTACAGTGGGTACTGCAGGGGATTATTGGTGGGGGTTGTCTGGGAGGGGGGATTCATGGGAGTTAGTTCATCTGAATATACATGAAAGATATACAAAATTGTTCAAAAGATCAAAAGATGGGGCATGGTCACGATTGGTGGACAATCACCCAAATGTGTTTTTGACCTCACCTGTTGTGTCTTTCATTCCCATGAACTCTGTTACTTTTCTGTTCAGGATTTCAAATTCTTCTTTGCATTCACTCAATGTCTTCTTGATGTAATTTATCTCTTTAACTACATTGCCATTCAACTCATTTATTTGATTTTGGAAATTTGTGCTCATCTCGCTGATTAGTTCTCTCATATTTTGCATCTCTTCTGGGACTTTGATGTATTCCTTTTCTTGGGCCATGTCTTCTATTTTATTAGTATGGCTCATAATTTTTTGCTAGTGTTTAGGCATCTGGTTAAGATGTAGTTTACTCAGATGCTCAATCTCTTTCTCTTTTATAGGGATTTAGTGGTAGGAAGCTGTGAGTTACCACTGCTCTTTGATTTTTGGCTCAACCTGGATTGTTAGGATTGTCCTGCTGGTTGCTCAAGACTGGGCACTGGACCCAGTAATTGGTTGCAGAGTCACTTCCTAGGGTCTTGGGCAGGGAGACTATAGAGGCCAGGAAAAGCCTCTCCTACTTATTTTTAATTTTCTTATGTGCACTTCCTTAGTTTGCCAGGAGATGGTGCTCTTTGGCAGCGCTCAATTCAATGCCTGGTCTGAGTGTATTTGTTGTGACACAGACCAGATCAACTTGATAGAGCTTCCAGTCTGGGGACTAAGAGCCTTGTAATTCAAACTTTCTGAGACAGGTCTCCAGTTTTCTCTGGCAGTCCCATCCTTTTTCCCAGCTAGGAAATATTTCCACTCCCCTGAGTCCTCCACAATCAGTCCCTGTTAATAGAGGAGGAGATTGGGAGGTTTGTATACCTTTAGCCCCTTGCAGGCTCCAGGCAAACAATGGCACAGCCCCACCCAGCCTGGAAGGGCTCTTGGGACATGGCAGACCAAACCTGGGGGTCAAAAGCTGAGTCAGCACCAGGCTCTCTGTCCCCTCTCCTGTGGAGTCCTCAACAATTAGTCCAGGCTAGAAGAGAGGGAGATTACGAGGGTCAAATTTCTCCAGTCCTTCATAGGCTCCCAGGGCAAACCACTGTGTGGAAGGGTCTGTGGGGCTCCACAGCCCAAATTTGCAGGTCAGAACCTGAGTCAGCCTTAGGCTGTGTCCCTCTCTCTCCCCTTTCCTGGGGTGGTAGATCCCTGGAGCTCCCTTTGTCTGTAGTTGCAGTCCCAGAGGCTGAGAATTCTAAAGACTGTGGGGGAGGGTGCCTGCAGCAGCAGCCACTGCTGGTTCCAAACTCACGGTTCTGTCATCGCGATTTCCCTCTTTTGTCCCTCTCTCCTCTGGATGGTGTGCAGCCTTCACCTGCTGTTCTAAGCCCTAGAAGATCTTTTTGGGGGCTGTTTCAGCCTGTCCTCTAGCTATTTTTCTGGAGAAGAGTTTTCTGTGTCTTACTAGTTTGCCATCTTCCTGGAACCACCTGCATTGACTTTTAAAAAATAATTTTATTCCAACACCATACAATTCTTTATACTCTCCCTCAATTTTGAAGGACAGTTTTGCTGGATAAAGAATTTGGGGCTGGCAGTTTTTCTCTTTCAGTGCCTTAAATATAACTGGCCACATTCTTCAAGATCTTCATCTGATTCTTGCCCTGGATATGCAGTACAGTTTTTAAGATTGCAGTATTTGTGCAGTTATTTTTCACCCAGGAAAAAGTGTTCTTTTCTCTGTTCCTTCTCCTGGAATCATAATCTGTTTTATTTGTTTTTGTGTTGCTGCTAGAGTTTAATTACACTCCTTTTGTTGTTTCACACTGTTTTGCCTAGAGGGCAAATTCTGTGAGGAGTGTCACCTTGGAGAGAACTTTCCCAAGTGAATATTTCTCAGCCTAAACAGGTCCAGGACCCATGAAGGGGGCACAGTCCAGCTCCAAACTGCCCTGAGAGGATCAGGAAAGATGCAGGAGACTTTTTGATGTCTCCCAGAAGGCGCACTTTCCTGACTTGCCCAGGAAATGGTGACCTTCAGCAAATTGCACCCTGAAGCTCTAAGGAGGCTTTATGTCTTTACACTTCCACTGTCTCCACCCCTGTTGGGGTGAAGTTGAAACAATGACTTCTTGCTGTCTCTGTCCCAGGCAGGTTGAACTGCATCTCAGAGCCTGGACCCAAGAGATCTGAATTCAGCAATCTAAAGCCATGATCAGTGTTCAGCCATGCTCCCCTTTTCTTGGAGAGGAGGACTTCCATGTCCCTCTTCATCCACAGCAGCCAGCCAGGGACCAGGCATATGGTGGCCTGCCTCAAGAGTGGGGGATGTGCCCTGGTAGCCACTGTGGAATGAGCTCCTCACAGTTCTTTACTGCAGTTTCTTAGCCTCTTCCTCTTGCTCTTTCTTTGATGCTGTCCAGTAGTCCCTTAGCCTCCATAGCCCCAGAAACACTGTTTCAGACAGTTCCTCCCAATCCACTAGCTGTTTTGGAGGAGGAATGAGCCTGGAGCTCCCTACTCCATCATTTTCCCAGAAGTTCTTTGTTTCTAGTGTATTTTAAATCTCTTTTAGTGTACTTTGGTACTTTGCATTGGCAGAGCTTTGGCAAACTAAAACACTACCCTAATCCAGTTTGGCTTCATCTCAACTAATCACATCTTCAACTAAGTTCACATTCATGGTACCAGGGATTAGGACTTGAACATATCTTTTTTGGGATCACAATTCAATCCATAACAAAGGACACCTTGCAATATATCACTTTGGACATTTATTCATGTGGCAATGACTTATTTATTTAAAAAATTTAAAGAACAATCATGCATACCATATAGGATTCCTGTATATCACCCCACCACCAACACCTTACATTGTTGTGATATATTTGTTACAAATGATGAAAGAACATCATTAGAATATTACTGCCATCTATATTTCATAACTTATATTTTGTATTTTTCCCACAAACCATCCTATAATTATTAGTATTGTACATGTATTAGTATTGTATATTTGTTATAGTTCATGAGAGAACATTCTCATATTTGTACTGTTAATCACAGTCCATTATTCACCACAGGGTTCACTGTGTTATATGTTCCTCTGCCTTGTACAGTCCATGCAAAGTGGATGAAACTCAGAGGATCTCAGTTTCATCACAGAATTGTGCAGTCACCAGCTCAGTTCATTTCAGAATGTTTGCATTACTCAAAAATTTAAAAAACCCATATCCTTATATACTTCCCCATTATTGACTCTGACCATTGATACAGTACCTTCTTTGCCATTGTTGTAAAAATATTACAGTATTTCTGTCATAGTCCATACATTACATTAGGTGTAATTTCCCCATTTATCACCATATGAACACCTTGTAAAAGAAAAACATTCTTATATTTATTCTATTAACCACAATCTACATCCACCACTGATATCACTATATTATACAGTCTCTAGATTATCTTCTAGCCTTCTTTCAATTGACATTAACCTCCCTAGACTACTCCTTTCAGTGACATTCACATTTATAAATCAGCAGTGTTGTAACCACTGTAATGTATTACTATCATCGCTATCCATTTCCACACA
Source organism: Tolypeutes matacus (assembly GCA_026826555.1). NCBI lineage: Eukaryota > Metazoa > Chordata > Mammalia > Cingulata > Chlamyphoridae > Tolypeutes > Tolypeutes matacus. The sequence continues at coordinate 623,002 of JAKSZT010054512.1, forward strand.
TTTATAATCCACCTTATTAAACATTCTACATACATTCAGCATCAGTTCCCCCTTGTCAACCCACATTCTATCTTGTAGTAACCTACACTTTAACGTTTACCTCCATCAATTTACTCCTCACATTTAATTCATAGCAACGAGGCCATACAATATTTCTCCTTTTTTAAAAAGTTACTTTTTAAAGTTACTTTTCTCTTCAGGTTTTCAGATTCTTCTTTGTGTTTGCTCAATGTCTTATTGATGTCATTTATCCTTTTAGCTATATTGTCTTTCTTTTTTGTTGCCGCTTTTAAGTTTATTTCTGAGTTGCAAAGATTATTTTCCCCTCCCCGTGTTTTCAGGATTTCCTGTATTCTCCCATTCAGTCTTGGCTGCCACAACCAGACAGACAGAAAGCACGAGGACCTTCTTTTTCTTGTATCTGTAGTGGAAACCTTAGCAGCAGACATTAACTGCTCCAGGCCCGTCAGAGATGCATTAGCCATATTGTCTTTCAACTCATTAATTTGGTTTTGGAAATTTGTGTGCATGTTGTTAATTAGCTGTCCCAGTATTCTGACCTGGCTGGATAGGTTTTGAACAGCCTTGTCAAAAATCACTTGACCATAGACATGAGGGTTTATTTCTGAATTCTCAATTCAGTTCCAATGGTCAATATGTCTATCTTTATGCCAGTACCATACTATTTTTTTGAATTGTTATTATTTTATTTTTTATTTTTTAAAAGATACTTAGATTATACAAATGTCACATAAAAATATAGGGGATTCCCATTTGCTCCTGCTCTCCACACTTCCCACACTTTCCTCACATTAACAACATCCTTTATTAGTGAGGTACATTCATTGCAATTGATAAACAAATTTTGGAGCAATGCCACTAAGCATGGATTAAAGTTTACATTGTAGTTTACACTCTCTCCCACCCAATTCTGTAGGTTATGGCAAAATTTATAATGGCCTGTATCTGCCATTGCAATGTCATTCAGGACAATTTCCAAGTCCTAAAAATTCCCACCTGTTTTTCCCTCTCCCTGCCCTCAGAACCTCCAGTGGGCACTGCCTCCACATCAATGATATAATTTCTTCCATTGCTAGAATCACAATAAATCTATAGTAGAATACCAATAAGTCTACTTTAGCCCATAGTTCAATCCCCAATGCTGAGGATTCTGGGATGGTGATGTCCACTCCATCCCTAATTGAAAGGGAGCTGTGATCCCATAGGGCTGATGGATGGGACTTTCTTGCTTGCAGTTGTAGACTCTCTCAGTTCCTTGGTATGGTAGTTGTCCATCATCACCTTCATGTTAGTTATCCTGGGTGAGGCCAATGAACTGGAGAGTAGGTGTTGCAACTCTGTTGAGATTCAGGGCCCAGCTGGCACATGGGCAGCCCAAAGATTTAAGTCTCTTGGACATACATCTACCAGCTCTAGTATTAATTATACATTCAAATAGAAGGGGCAGAAGAGCCATGTGTAGAGAAACCACAACTGAGTCCAACTTTGTCACTCTGGGGAGCATAAATTCCAAAGCAGGGCCCACTGGCAGGGCACCAAACTCCTGAGCTACCTGCCCTGCCCATAGTGTCTGGATGTCGCCAGGGCCCTCAGGAGCCCCACTATTTGGGGTAGTATCTACTCTGGCAGTCAAAGAGATCCTGCTGAGACTTGCATAAGCATAACATCTGAAATGACCTCCTGACTCACTTTGAAGTCTCTTAGCCATATAAACTCATTTATCTTTACATTTTCACCCTTTTGGTCAAGGTCTTTTTCGAGTTGCATTGCTAGTTGGTGCTTGAAGAACCAACTTTTGGTTTTGTTTATTATCTCTATTGTTTTTTTTTCTCAATTTCATTTATTTCTGCTCTAATCTTTATTTCTTTCCTTCAGCTTAGTTTGTGTTTGGTTTGCTGCTCTTATTCTCTATAACCCAGATGTGCAGTTATGTCTTCAATTTTAGCTCTTTCTTCTTCTTTTTTAAACAAATCAATTTTATTGATACATATTAATAAAGCATAAATCCATCCAAAGTGTACAATCAATGGTATTCAGTATAAACACATAGCTGTGCATTCAACTCTTCAATCATTTTTAGAGCATTTTCATTATTCCAATAATGATAATAAACAAACAAACAAAACTTATCACCTCTCAATCTCTCTCTGCATCCCCTGCTGTATACAGTTGCTATTCTGTTTCTTTCTCTTTAGTATACTGTGTAAAAACAGTCTTATATATGCAATATCACCCATATTCATATATTACATGATGTTTCACTATATTATACAGTCCCATGTTACATTTTTTGGCTTTCCTTCTAGTACATGACTTAGATCTACCCTTTCAATCACTGTTATACCCATATAATAGTTCTGCTAGTTACACACACTATGATGTCCTTTCACCATATCTATTCCTTACCAAAGATTTGCAATTTTTTTTTTAACCAATTCTGTACATATAAACCTTCAGGTTTCTGTTCTTTACCCTCATTCTATTTTCTGGTGACCTATATTCTATTAACTCCATGAGTTTACATAATGTATTTAGTTCATAATAGCACAATCATACAGTATTTGCCCTTTTGTGTCTGGCTTGCTTCACTCAACACAATGTCTTCTAGGTTCATTCATGTTGTCATATGCCTCATGAATCCATTTCTTCTTCCTGCTGCATGATATTCCATCATGTGTATACACCACAATTTGTTTATCCATTCATCAGTTGATGGACAACTTTTGGCAATTATGAATAATGCCACCATGAACATCTGTGTGCAGATGCCTATTCGTGTCACTGCTGGGTATATTACCTAGTAATGGTATTGCCGAGTCACATGGCAAGTCTATATTCAACTCCCTTAGGAACTACCAAACAGTCCTCCACAGTGGCTGTACCATTCTACGTTCCCACCAACAGTGAATAGCATTCCTATCTCTCCACATCCTCTCCAACATTTACAGTTTTCCAACTTCTTAATAGTGGCCAGTCTAACAAGTGTGAAATGATATCTTATTGTAGTTTTGATTTCCATTTCTCTAACTGCTAGTGATGGTGAACATTTTTTCATGTGTTTCTTTACCATTTGTATTTTTTCTTTAGACATTTCTTGTTTCAAGTCTTTTGCCTATTTTTTCTAAAATATTTATTTTATTTATTTCTCCCTGCCCTTTCATTGTTTGCATTTTCTCTGTCTGCTTGTTGTGTACTGGTCTTCTTTTCAGGAGGCACCAGGAACCGAACCCAGGGCTTCTGATGTAGGAGGGAGGCACCTAATTGCCTGAGCCACTTCCACTCCCTGCTTTGTTGTGTCTCTCATTGTGTTTTCCTCGTGTCTCTTGCTTTGTCATCTTGTTGCATCAGCTTGCCGCACCTGCCTGTTGCATCAGCTCGCTGTCCCGATTGTCTTCTTTTGGAGGCACCAGGCACTAAACCTGGGATCTCCCATATGGTAGGTGGGAGCTCATTTGTTTGAGCCATATCCACTTCTTTTGCTTATTTTTTACTTGGGTAATTTGTCTTTTTTATTGTTGAGTTGTATGATCTCTTTATAGATCATGGATATTAAATCCTTATTGGATAAGTGATTGCCAGATATTTTCTCCCATTGAGTCAGCTGCCTTTTCACCCTTTTGACAAAGTTCTTTGAGATGCAAAAGTGTTTAATTTTGAGGAGGTCCCATTTATCTATTTTTGTTGTTATTGTTGTTGCTTGTGCTTTGGGTGTAAGGTTTAAGAAACTACCACCTACCACAAAATCTTGAAGATGTTTTCCTACATTTTCTCCTAGGAGTTTTATGATTATTAGTTTTATATTTAGGTCTTTGATCCTTTCTGACAGAATTTTTGTATAAGGTGTGAGATAGTGGTCCTCTTTCTTTCTTTTGGATATGGCTATCCAGTTCTCCCAATACCATTTGTTGAATAGCCTGTTCTTGTCCAGCTGAGATTCTTGACAGCCTTGTCAAAAAACACTTGACTGTAGATGTGAGGCTCTATTTATGAGTTCTCAATATTTTTCCATTGGCCATTCTGTCTATCTTCATGCCAATACCAACCTGTTTTTACCACTGTAGCTAAGTAATATGGTTTAAAGTGAGGAAATGAGAGTCCTCCAACTTTGTTCTTCTTTTTTTAAAGACATTTTTGGCAATTTTGGGCCCCTTACCCTCCCAAATAAATTTGATAATTAACTTTTCCATTTCTGCAAAAAAAAGCTGTTGGAATTTTTATTTAGATTGCATGAATCTGTAAATCATTTTGGGTAGTGTAGCACTTTGGCAGTTGGATTAGTTATGAATTCCAAAAATAGATATTGGAATATGCTTATAAACTGGTCTGTTAATCTGGGAATGATTAAGTTATGATTAGGGCATGTCAGTAGGGTGTTGAGCCCCACCCCTTGATGGGTGGGGTCCCAAAGATAAAAAGACATGGCAAAGGACAGAGTTGGAGTAGTTTTGAGTTGGAGTTCTGATGTTGGAGTCTTGAGCTGGAGCCCTGGGAAGTAAGAGAGCTTGGTTGTGAAGAAGGAGAGAAGGCCTCGGGAAAAGAGATGAGTCATTCGCCTGAGAACCTACAGCTGGCCTTGTGGAGAGAGGCAAAGCCTAGAGAGCCTCATAGGCTGCAGCTGACCTTGTGGAGGAAACACAGGAGCTGAGCCCAGAAAGAAACAGAGCCCTGGGAAGAGAGGAACCCAAGAAACCTGAACTCTGGCAAATGTTGGCAGCTGTCTTGCTCCAACATGTGGCAATGGACTTTGGTGAGGGAAGAAACTTATGCTTTATGGTCCAGTAACTGTGGACTTCTACCCCAAATAAATACCCTTTATAAAAACCAACCAATTTCTGGTATTTTGCATCAGCACTCCTTTGGTTGTCAATACAGAATTTGGTACCAAGGAGTGGGGAAGTGCTTTTGCAATTACCAAAATGCTGGAACTGTTTTATAAATGGGTAAGGAGTATTTTTTGGAGGAATTGTGAAATGCTCGATGGAAAAGGCCTAGATCGCTTTGAAGAGACTGTTGATAGCAATATGGGTGCTAAAGAGACTTTTTATGATGCCTTAGAAGTAAATGATGAAACTATTATTGGAAACTGGAGGAACTCCTAGTGTTATATGGAAGACAGAAAATGGCAAACCTGAGAATTTAGCTGATGTGATGGTTAGGCTAATCTGTAAACTCAGCCAGGTAATTGTGTCCAGGTGTTAGGTCCAGCAAGCACTGGGCTAATTGTAATACAAGAGCATTTATGGACTTCGATCACCAGTGAGTTTACTGCATGGATGGCTGATTACATCTACATCAGTCAGGGAGATTGCATCAGCAATGGGTGACACTTTTATCCAATCAGTTGAATGCCTTAAAAGGGGAAGTGATCTCAACATTCAGAGAGAATTTCCCAGCTTGTCTTTGGACAGCCAACTTCTCCCAGAAACTCATCAAGGACCTTTCATTGGACTTTCATCAGAGCCCCTGGTTTGCAGCCTGACTGTGGAACCTGGACTTGTGCATCCCCACGGACACATGAGAGACTCTTATAAAATCTCATATTATTGACAAATATCTCCTGTTGATTCTATTTCCTGAGAGAACCCTGATTAATACAGCTGAAGATCTTTCCAAAGTAAACTTGGAGAATGAGGCTTGGATTCTCCTTGCAGCTTATAGCAAAATGCTAGTCAAGAGAAATATACTGAGGACTGAACTTTTGGACACAAAGAAAACAGAAACTGAATCCGGAACTTCCAAGTCTCTGGAAATCAAGTTCCCAGATGAAAGTGCCCCATTTGAAGACTTAGCTAATCCTGGAACTTGTAAATCAGGATTGAAGATGCAGTTATCTCAGAAAGACTTGTGGAAAGTCTTACTGTCTGATGCCTTGGACCCCTGCTTCTTGCATGCTAAACCAACAAGGATTTTGAGAGCACTGTATGAACAAAACCACTGTCAGCTTGGACTAAAAGGGACATGGAAAGGAGAGATTGAAGAAGAAACAGCTTTAAGGAGAAAACCTTGGAAGCTGAGATCTGGAATTAAGACATCACCTTGGGCTGAGAGAGGAGCCCCACCTATGTGTACAGAGAGGGTGAGTTTGCCCCAGCATTTGAAGAGGGTGGATGTTCCCACCTGATGTTCTGGAAGAGTTTTGCTGCCCCAGGGTACAGAGAGGGTGGAGCACATTCCTCAAGGATTAGAGTGGTTAAGGTCAGCACCCCATAGGTCTGAGAGGGGTGTGCCCTGTCCCCCATGGATTAGGGAAGACCAGGTGGGCAACTCATTGCTCTGAGAGGGTTGAGCCTGTATACCAAAGGTTAGGGGGAATGTTGTCTTCACCTCACTGTACTAGGGGGGCTAAGACTCTAACCCAAATATTGGGTAAGGTGTGGCAATCATCCCAACACTCTTGGAGGGTGAGATCTGGAGTTTGGTCGACACCCAGATGCTTGATGAGGGTGGAACCAAGAAAATGGCCATTGGGCAAGCCTGTGGAAAGGGTGGGTCCCCATGTGGCCCCAGGAAAAAGATACCATCATCTTAAGAGTGACTCTCAGGCTTTGACATCTAATGAAGTATTTCTTGCAGGTTTACTGAACTATAGAGGACCTGACTCATGTTTCCCTCCCAATTTCTCTTTATGATAATGAAAATGTTTATCCTTTGTCTTTACATTTGTGTATTGGAAGCAGTTAAATGGTTTTGTAAGTTTCAGAGGTCTACAGCAGATGGGACTTTGCCTCAAGATGAACTGTATTTCTTTAAACTGATTATGATATGATTTTATACTTGCATTGTTACTGATTTAAGGTTTTTTTGAACATTGTAATGTATTTTTGGAATTCAGAGGGTGGAGTGTAGCAGTATGGCAGTTTGATATAGTTATGAATTCCTAAAATAGATATTGGATTATGCTTGTAAACTGGTCTGTTAATTTGGGCATGATTAAATTATGATTAGGGCATTGACTGGGCCACATCAGTAGGGCGTTGAGCCCTACCCCTTGGTGTATGAGGTCTCAAAGATAAAAAGACATGGCAAAGGACAGAGTTGGAGTAGTTTTGAGTTGGAGTTCTGATGTTGGAGTCTTGAGCAAGAGCCCTGGGAAGTAAGAGAGCTTGGCTGTGAGGAAGAAGAGAAGGCCCTGGGAAAAGAGATGAGCCGTTCACCTGAGAGTCTACCGCTGGCCTTGTGGAGACAGGCAAAGCCTAGAGAGCCTCATAGTCTATAGCTGACCTTGTAAATATAGCAGAGGAACTGAGCCCAGAGAGAAATGGAGTCCCAGGAAGAGAGGAACCAAAGAAACCTGAACCCTGGCAAGTGTCAGCAGCTCTCTTGCTCCAACACGTGGCAATGGACTTTGGTGAGGGAAGAAACTTATGCTTTATGGCCTGGTAACTGTGAACCTCTACCCCAAATAAATATCCTTTATAAAAACCAACCAATTTCTGGTATTTTGCATCAGCACCCCTTTGGCTGACTAATACAGGTAGCATTGACATCTTAACAATATTTAGTCTTCCATCCATGAACACGGAATGTCCTTCAATTTATTTAATTCTTTTTGAAATTCTTTTAGCAACGTTTTGTGGTTTTCTGAACACAAGGACCTTTGTGTCCTTGGTTAACTTCATTCCTAAGTATTTGATTCTTTTAGTCGCTATTAAAAAAGATTTTTTTCTGATTTCTTCCTTAGATTGAACATCTGTAGTGTACAGAAATGCTATTGATTTTTGCATATTAATCTTGTATCCCACCACTTTGCTAACTCATCTCTTAGTTCTGGTAGCTTTGTTGTGGATTTTTCAGGATTTTCTAGATATAGGATCATATCATCAGTGAACAGTGCAAGTTTTCTTTCTTCCTTTCCTACTTGGATGCTTTTTATTTCTTTATCTTAATTGCTCTAGCTAGAACTTCTAGCACAATACTGAATAAGCAGTGGTGCCAGTGGGCATCCTTGTCTTGTTCCTGATCTCAGTAGGATAACTTTCAGTCTTTCACCATTGAGTACAATGTGTTTTTCACATATGCACTTTACCATATTAAGAAAGTTTCCTTCTATTCCTATCTTTTGGAGCGTTTTTATCAATAAATGATGCTGCATTTTGTCAATGCCTTTTCCACATCAAGTAAGAGGATCGTGTGATTTTTCTTCTTCATTTTATCCATGTAGTTTATTACAATAATTGATTTTCTTGTGTTGAACCACCCTTGAATACCTGGGATAAAACCCATTTGATATGAGTTGTATAATTTTTTTAATGTGATTTTGAATGCAGATTGCAAGTATTTTGTTGAGGATTTTTTGCATCTATATTCATTAGTGATATTGGTCTGTGATTTTCTTTTTTCATAGTATCTTTATCTGGTTTTAGTATTAGGGTGATGTTGGCTTCATAGAATGAGCTTGGTAACATTCTTTCCTGTTCAATTTTTTGGAAGATATTGATCAAGATTGCTATTAGATCATCTTTGAATATTTGGTGGAATTCACCTATGAAGCCATCTGGTCCTGGGCTTTTCATCTTTGGGAGGTGTTTGATGACTGTTTCAGTCTGTTCACTTGTGATTTGTTTGTTGAGGTCTTCTATTTCTTCTAGGGTAAATGTAGCTGCTCCGTGTGTGTAGCAGTTTGATATTATTTATGAGTTCCAAAAAAAAAGATATAGATGATGTTTGTAAACTGATCTGTTCCTCTGGGCATGTTACCCTTTATATTAAATTCAAAGCTTTTTCATTTACTTTATTAAAGAAAGATTAGGGCTTTGATTTGACCACGTCATTAGGGTGACTCAGGGTTGAGACCCAGTCCCTTGGTGGGCCATATAAACGGACACCCAAACAAAAGAAGATACACACAGGAATAGAGAGAGCTCCATAGATGCCAGAGGAGAGAACTTTGTCAGTTTTGATCCTGAAGCCCCAGGAAGAGAGATGAGCCATTCAACTGATAGTTTGCAGCTGAAGAGAAAAGAGCAGCTGAGCCCTATGCCAGCCTACAGCTGAGATACACAGAAGAAGCTGGGCCCACGGAGCCTTAAGAGGAAAGAGGAAGGCTGAACCCTTGCAGACATCACCAGCCATCTTGCTTAAACACGTGGCAACAGGTTTTGGAGAGGAGGTACATCTTATAGTACCTTGAGTTGGACTTTTTAGGGCCTTGCAACTATAAGCTTCTACCCCAAGTAAATACCCTTTATAAAAGCCAACAGATTTCTGGTACTTTGTCTCAGCACCCCTTTGGATGACTAATACAGTGTGTTTCTAGGAATTTGTCCTACTCCTCTACATTGTCTAGTTTTTTGGCATACAGTCATTCACAGTATCCTCTTATGATCTCTATTATTTATGCAGTGTCATTGGTTCTGATTTTATTTATTTGCATCTTCTCTCTTTTTTCCCTTGTCAGTTTAGCTAAGGGTTGGTCAATTTTGTTGATATTCTAAGAAAATCAACTTTTGGTTTTGTTGATTCTATTTTCTTTTGTTGAGAACAAAAAAAATTTCAGCTCTGATCTTTACTATTTCTTTCCTTCAGCTTGGTTTGAGATTAGTTTGCTGTTCTTTTTCTATTTCCTCCAGGTATGCAGTTAGATCTTCAATTTTAGCTCTTTCTTCTTTTTTTAATGTAAGCATTGAGGGCTATAAATTTCCCTCTCAACATACGTTTTGATATGTTGTGTTCTCATTTTCATTCATTTCAAGATATTTGCTGAATTCTCTTACAATTTCTTCTTTGACCCTCTGATTATTTAAGAGCATGTTGTTTAATCTCTATATATTTAGGAATTTTTCCTTTTTCATCCATTCTTGATTTTTTGCTTCATTCCTTTATGATCAGAGAAAGTGTTTTGTATAATTTCAATCTTTTAAAATTTATTGAGTCTTGTCCTGTGTCCCAACATATGGTCTAACCTGGAGAAGGATCCATGAGCATTTGAAAAGAATGTTTTAGGGTGCAATGTTCTATTGATGTCTGTTAGGTCTCGTTCATTTATCATATTATTCAAGCTCTCCATTCCTTTATTTATTCTCTGTCCAGATGTTCTATGCAGTACTGAGGGTGATGTATTGAAGTCTCCAACTATTGTAGAGACATCAATTTCTCCCTTCAGTTTTGCTGATGTTTGCCTCATGTATCTTGGAGCACTCACAATAGGTGCATAAGTATTCATTATAGTTATTTCTTCTTGGTGAATTGCTCCTTTTATTAATATATAATGACCTTCTTCATGCCTTATTTTTGCATTTAAAATCTATTTTGGTGGGTTCTGGGAAAATGGCATCGTTGTAGGTAGGCACTGCCCAGCTCTTTCACAGAAAACATCTGAAAAGGGGCAAAAACCTACCCGAGTGAGCTCTTTTGGCAATTCACAGAGCAGGAGGCTTCAGGGCATTGATCTGGAGGGAGCTGGACAAAGAGATAAAGAGCCCAAGGGAAAACTGTGAAGATAAAGAGCCCAAGGGATAACTGTGAGTTGCTTGCCCCTGTGGCCGAAACAGTAGGTGGCTAAGACCCACCCTCAAGGCAAATAGCCTCCAAGGATTCCTTGGCTCTCACCAGTCAGCTGAGTGGGAGGGAGAATTCCTTGGGAGGAAGAGAGGTCGGCGAAGGGTGGAGAGTAGTTTCCTTTCTGTGGGTTTGGACACCTGAGCCCCCTTTGGATTTTGGGGAGGATACCAGCCAGCACTGAGGTGGCCCTGGGGAGAGGGGAGAAAGGAATCTGCTCAGGTAGGCTGTCACACACAGCCCCCCCTGGGAGAGAGGAATTTGGTCAGGGAAGTGGTGGAGACAGGCAAATAACTAGCCCGACTGCTGAAAACGATTAAAAGCCCAACTACCCTAAGGGAAATGGGCAGGAAGAGCCCAATAAGCTTTCAAAAGCCTATTTAGTCTATAGAGCTGCTGTAGTGCAGTGGAGGAATTCCTGCCTTGTAGAGTCCCGATACCTCCTAAAAGAAGGGATCCAAGGAGAGTTAAGGCACGCAGCTAACACCTTAGGATATGGAACTTATAGACTGAGTTTCTACTGTTTTGTTTTGTGTTTCTTTGGATTTTTTTCTCCTTTTTCCTTTATTTTATTTGCTAAAACTGGATACATCACTTGTGGAGGGCAGGTTGCGGGGTGATTAAGTGATGGGCACCAGCAGCCTGAGAAGGTATCTAGGGGCCTAAGACAGAAAGCTGTTTTTCCTGGGTTGCTTCTTTTTTTTTTTTTTCATAAATATTTATTATTTTGGAAATTTTGATGCCACAAAAATACAGAAAATATCCCAATGAAACATGTACAACATCAATATGACTTCTGCTTAATCTTTCACTCATTGGCCCTCCTCAACCCACACCCTTGCTCAGTGGCTTTAGAAGAAATCTTAGACATGATATTGCTTCAGCAGTGTATAATTGAGCATGGAAATACATATTTAATGTTCACAGACACTCGTACTTTAAACCATTGGGTTCCAGCAACTCTCCCATAAATTGCTTCTTTTAAAAAATATATATATATATATATTTTAAAAGATGCTTAGATTACATAAATGTTACACAAAAATTACAAGGATTCCCATGTGCCCCACCTCCCACACCTCCCATAACATCTCACATAAACATCTTTTATTAGTGTGGCACATCACCCACAATGGATATACACATCCTGGGGCTTTGCCACTAAGCATGGACCATAGTTCACATTGTAGACCACACTCTCTCCCACACAGTTCTGCATGTTATATGCTGATGTAAAGTGGCCTATATCTGTCATTGTAATGTCACTCAGGATAATTCCCAAGTCCTGAAAAAACCCCTGTATTACAACTGCTTTTCCCTTCCCTGCCCAAAAATCATCTAGTAGCCACTGGCTCCACCTCACTGTTATCATTTCTTCCACTGCTTGAATCACAATATGTCTACAACAGAATACCATTAAGTCCACTCTAGTCCATAGCTTTCCCCCCAATCCTGAGGAGTCTGGGATGGTGGTGTCCACTTCACCTCCATGTGAGAGGGGGCTTATATTACATGGATACAGTGGATGGGATTATACTGCCTGCAGCTGCAGGCTCTCTCCATTCCCTGGGATGGCCGTTGTCCATCATCGTCTCCTCAGCAGGTGACTTGGGTGAGTCCATTGAGCTGTAGAGTAGGAGTTGCAGCTTCACCAAGATTCCAGGCACAGCTGGCACATGGGCAGGCCAGAGGGTCCAGTCTCTGGAAGTACACCTACAAGCTCCAGCATCACATATAGGTTTGAATAGAAGGGACTGATGGACCATGTGCAGGTAGGACTTATTTGAGTCCAACTCTGTCACTCTCAGGAGCACTGATTCCAAGGTATAGCCCACTGATAAGGCAACAATCTCTGGAGCTTTCCCCCCTTATATAGGACCTGGGTGTCTCCAGAGCCCTCAGGAGCCACTCTGTGTGGGGTGATATCCACTTTGGTGTTCTATGAGATCCTACTGAGGTGTGCATAAGCGTTACCTCTGGGATGACCTCCCGACTCTCTTTGAAGTCTCTTAGCCACATGAACTCATTTGTCTTTACCTTTTCCTCATTTTATTCAAGGTCTTTTTCCAGTCATATTGCCAGTTGGCACTTGTTATTAATCCCTCATTGCAAGGAAGGCTCATCCTTGGGAGTCATGTCCCATGCTGAGGGGAAGGTAATGCATTCATATGCTGAGTTTGGCTTAGAGAGAGGCCACATTTGAGCAACAAGGAGGCTCTCAGGTGGCAACCCTTAGGCACCCCGTAACAGTAGGCTAAGTTTCAGTTACAAGAGCAAAGACTCATAAGGCTAGTCATCAGTAACAAGAACCCATGAGTGGATCATCCTCCTTTGCAGGACACTGCCCCTGCACTTGGGGGACTGTTGCTGCTCCCTTGGAGAATGTGGCAGAGCTTTCCAGGCTGGGAATTCAGTATTCCCTCATTTATTGAGTGATTGTCTACCCACCTGGGTTGCTTCTTTGTTGGTGTTTTGTTTCTTTTTTGTTGTTTTTCCCTTTCTTATTTACCTTTTTTCTTTACTTATTTTTTCAACCTACTTTATTTCTCTTCTTTCTTTCATTTTTCTGTCATCTAACTTCTGTTGCTTTTCTTCCATTCTACCACTTCTTGTTTGGTCTTCATTTCTTCTTTTCTCTCTCTCTCTCTTTTTTTCCTTTCCTTCTATTCTCTTCTCATCTGTCCAACCTTTTAATAAATTTTATTTTTTCTCTATATTTTGTCTCTTGTTTTATTTTTTCTATTCCAACTCTTTTGATTCTTATTCTTTTGTATTTTTTATGAATTTTTAGTCGTATTACTTAGTTTCCTAGCTCTTGCACAGTTCCTCTTCTACCTTTTTTGTATTATTATTACTATTGTTCTTTTTCTCTTCTTATCTCTTTTCTTTTCTCTGGTCCTAATTTTTTTCACAAGGGAACAGAGACAACTACAAGGATATAGAATAATGGGAGCCAAACATAAAAAATTAACCTTACCAATCACAAAGAAAGAACAAAATAAAACCCCAAGGTAGAAAGAGAAGCTAACAACCAAATAAGCCCATCAAGATAAACAGATGCCCAGACACCAACAAAAAATTACAAGCAATACTAAAAAACAGGAAGACATGTGTCAGTCTAACAAACAAACTAAAAAACAGGAGGAGATGCAGAATGTAGAACAACTAACCAAGGATGTCCAAACAAATATCATGAATCAGCTGAAAGATGTGAAGGAAAAGATAAAGGACATCAAGAAGACACTGGGGGAATGTACTGAAGAAATTATAAACAAACATAAAAAGATAATGGATCTGATGGTGATGAATGGCACAATGCAAGAAATAAAAAATACAATGGAAGTGCATAAGAGCAGATTTGAACAGGCAGAGGAAAGAATCAGCAATGTGGAAGACAGTACATCTGAAGTCAGACAGATAGTAGAACAGATAGATAAAAAGATAGAAAAAATCCATCAGGGACATAAGTATTTGAATGACAATGCAAAATGAACAAACATATGCATTATAGGCACCTCAGAGGGAGAAGAGAAGGGAAAGGGGGCAGAAGGAGTATTGGAGGAAATAATCACTGAAAATTTCCTAACTCTATTGAGGGACATGTACGTACATGTCAGGTAAGCACAGTGCAATCAAAAAGTATAAATTGTAACAAGGGGTATTGTGGGAACATGGCCGATGGGTTAGACATATAAATCTTAGCTCTCACTAAAACAACAAAGAAAAAGCCAGAGACTGCTGTGGGGACCTGCTTTGGAGCACAGCAAACAAGGACACTGTTTACCAACTCCCAGAAGAGTGAGGTTCAGAGACATGAAGAAGCCAAAATAAGTAATCGTGAGTTATTAAACCTCCTGGCTGCCAGGAAGGGCTCCCCTCTCCCACCCCCGAGATATTAAATGAGGGTAAAACTCCTGGCGAATTCTATCTGAGGGTAGAGCAGACATCTACCTCCACAGGAAGTGCTCTGAGTCATCTAGGAAGGTACTGGACAGATAGGGAAGCCAGGAATAATCGGGGGTTGCTTACCTTGGCGACTGGGAGGGGCACACATACCCAGCCCTCAGGGCAGATAGACTAGGTGGAGACCCTGGCCCCCTGCTCCAAAAAGGTGTGTGATGGCAGATTCCCTATGAGGAAAAAGGGTCTGGGAGAGTGAAGAACGATTATTTTGCAGCGAGTTTAGCCAGCTGGGCCCCCCTTGAATATTGGAAGGGACCCCGATTTGACAGGGAGAGGGGAGGGGTATCATCCTAGGCTGGCAGTCACGCCCAGCCACCTAGGTAAAAGAGAGAAATTACATCAGAGAGGAGGCAGAGAGAGGTGGTGGTGATCAGCACCACTCCAGCTGACTGCAGGGGAGCTAACCTGCCCTAAGGACAAGGGGTGGATAGCCTTCTGAAAAGCAAATCAACCCAAGGACTGAGAATAGTTCAGTGGAAGAATTTCTGCCTATCATGTGTGAGGTCCCTGGTTTTATTCCTGGCTATTCCTTGAGAAGAGATCTAGCAGGTTATCAGGCATCCAGCTGAAACTTTATGACGGGGAGCATATAGATAGTTTCTTTGTAATAGCTTTAATTTGATCTCATTTTTTTTAAAGTTCATTTTCTTTTATTTCCCTTATTTTATTCACTAAAACCCAGTTCAAAACCTGCAGAAGGCAGGCTGCAGGGTGAGTGATTGAGGAACACAAGCAGCCTGGGAAGATCCTTAGAGGTCTAAGAAAGACGGCTGTTTTTCCATGTTTATTATTTTTTTCTTCTATCTCCTTTTTTAAAAAAATGAGTTGCTGCTGTCTTGTTTTTTGCTTGTTTTTTATCCCCTCCCTTTCTTTCTCTGCTTGTTTATTTTTGCTTTTTCTTTTGGTTACTGATCTATTCTACCTATGCTATTTCTTCTCACTCCTTCATCTTTATACCTTTTGCTTTCCATAGTTGTTCTTTCATTCCACCTCTTTTTATTTGATGTCCAATTTTTCTTGTTTGTATTTCTCCCTCTCACCCTTTTTCTCTGAATACTTTCTCTTTTTTACTTTTTTCTTTCTCTCGTCTCTGTTTTCTTTCCCCCTCTTCTCACCATTCCAGCATTTTAATTCATTCTATATATTTGTTTTTCTATTCTGTTTCTTGTTTCATTGTTTGAATTCCACTCTCCTTATTCCTCTGTGCTTCTTACTCATGTTAATTTTTCAATTTCCTAGGTCTTGTACATTTGCTCTCCTGCCTTTTACTAATACCAATAGTATTATTCCTTTTGTCTTCCTATCTCTTTCCTTTTATCTGGTCCCTTTTTTTTCTTTCAGAGGAACATAGGCAGATCTCTCTCACAAAAAACAGCTGAGTGGGGGCAAGATCCTGCCCGAGTAAGCAGTTTTAGAAACTCACAGAGTAGGAGGTTCAGGGCATTGATCTGGAGGGAGCTGGATGAAGAAATAAATTCCTCAAGGTGCTGCTAGCTTGATTCTTGGTTACTGTATTTCCTTTTCCTTGACTTCCCTTTTTTTGTGTATATTGATATTGTATACTGTTGTGGTTAGGCTAATGTGTCAACTTAGGCAGGCAATTGTGTCCAAGTGTTTGGTCCAGCAAGCACTGGGCTAAATGTAATACAAGAACATTTATGGACTTTGGTCACCAGTGAGTTTACTGGGTGGATGGCTGATTACATCTGCATCAATCACAGAGATTGCCGTCAGCAGTGGGTGACACTTTTATCCAATCAGTTGAACACCTTAAAAGGGGAAGTGATTTCAACATTCAGAGAGAATTTCCCAGCTCGTTTTTGGACAGCCAGCTTCTCCCAGAAACTCATCAAGGACCTTTCATTGGACTTTCATCAGAGCCCCTGGTTTGCAACCTGCTTGTGGAGCCTGGACTTGTGCATCCCCACGATCACGTGAGAGACTCTTATAAAATCTCTTATTGTTGACAGATATCTCCTCTTGATTCTGTTTCCTGAGAGAACTCTGACTAATACATATACCAAGGCTATCTCTTTTCCTTCCTTCATTATTCTATCTTCTGCTTTCTGCTGTTGTTCTTACATTCCACCTCTCTTTGTTTAGACCCCAATTTTTCTGGTTTTTATTTATAGCCCATCTATCCTGTTTTTTTTCTTTTATCAACTTTTTTTTTCTTTTTGTCTTTTCTTTTTCTCTTTCCCTCTCTCCTCCTCATATTGGCCTTTTAATTCAGTCTACATATTTTTCTCTATTTGGTTTCCCATTTCATTGTTGGTACACCAATTTTCTATTCCTATTACTCTACACTGCTTACATGAGTTAAAGATTTATTTTTCAAGGTCTTAAATAGTTCTTCTTCTAACAATTACTATTATTATTACTATTATCCTTTTACTTTTCTTACCTCTTTCACTTTCTCTGGCCCTAATTTTTTTTCTCCAAGGGAACACAGACAATAGCAATGAAATAGGATAAGAAGAATGAAGTGTCAAACAGAAAACTTAACACATACACGAAAACAGCAATTAAATAAAACCATAGAGTAAAGAGAGAAGCTAATCAATTGAATAAACCCATCAAGATAAGAGGATGACCTGAGGGCAACAAAAAATTACAAACCATACTAAGAAACAGGAAGACATGGCTCAGTCCAATGAACAACTAGAAACCAGGAAGAGGTGCAGAACATTGAACAACTAATCAAAGTTGTCCAAAGAAATATCATGGACCAACCTAATGAAGTGAAGGAAGAGATTAAAAAGACACTGGGAGAACATACTGAAGAAATTGTAAACATACATAAAAAGATAACAGATATGATGGTGATGAATGGCACAATTGAAGAAATAAAAAAGACACTGGAAGCACATAACAGTAGATTTGAACAGGCAGAGGAAAGAATTAGTGATGTGGAAGACAGAACATCTGAAATCAAACAGATAGGAGAACAGATAATAAAAAGATAGAAAAAATCCAGCAGGGAATTAGGGATTTGAATGACAACACAAAATGCACAAGCATATGCATTATAGGCATCCTAGAGGGAAAAGAGAAGGGAAAGGGGACAGAAGGAGTGTTGGAGGAAATACTGGCTGAAAACTTCCCACTCCTATTGATGGAGATGGATGTACAAGTCCAGGATGCACAGCACACCCCAAACAGTATAAATCCCAACAGGCCTACTCCAAGACATATACTCATCAAATTGTCCAATGCTCAAGACAAAGAGAAAATACTGAAAGCAGCAAGAGAAAAGAGAACCATCACTTACAAGGGAAGCTCAATAAGACTAAGTGCTGAATTCTAGTCTGAAACCATGGAGGCAAGAAAGCAGTGGTATGACACAGTTAAGGTACTAAAAAAACTTCCAGCCAAGAATTCTCTATCCAGCAAAGCGGGCGTTCAAAAATGATGGAGAGTTCAAAATATTCACAGGTAAACAGAAATTAAGAGACTATGGAAATAAGAAACAGGCCCTTCAAGAAATACTAAAGGGAGTTCTACAGGATGAAAGGTAAAAACAGGAGAGAGAGAGCTGGAGGAGAGTGTAAGAACAACTAAAACAACAAAAAGAAAAATAAAAACAACATATGACATACACAAACTCAAAGAAATTATGGCTGATGTAAATCACATGAAATCACATGATCATCTCTATAGATGCAGAAGAAGCTTTCGACAAAATACAACACTCCTTCCTGATACAAACACTACAAAAGATAGGGATAGAAGGAAACCTTCTGAACATGATAAAGGGTATATATGCAAACCCCAAAGCTAACATCAACTTCAATGGTGAAATCGTAAAAGCCTTCCCTCTGAGATCAGGAACAAGAAAAGGATGCCCCCTATCACCACTCCTATTTAACATTGTCTTAGAAGTACTTGCTCAAGCACTGAGGCAAGAAAAAGATATATAAGACATCCAAATTGGAATAGAAGAAGTAGAAATTTCATTATTTGCAGACAACATGATCCTATACATAGAAAGCCCTGAGAAATGTACAACAATGCTTCTAGAACTTATAAAGGATTAGGGTTAGGGTTAGGGTTAGGGTTAGGTTTAGAGTTCAATAAAGTCGCAGGTTATAAGATCAATGCTCAAAAATTAGTAGCATTTCTGTACACCAATAATGAGCAATCTGAGGAGGAAATCAAGAAAAAAAATACCATTTACAGTAGTAACTAAAAGAATCAAATACCTAGGAATAAATTTACCTAAAGATGTAAAGGACTAATATACAGAAAACTACACAACACTGTTAAAGGAAATCAAAGAAGCTTTAAATAAATGGAAGAACATTCCCTGCTTGTGGATAGGAAGACTAAACATCATTAAGATGTCTATCCTACCCAAACTAATCTACAGATTTAATGCAATCCCAATAAAAATAAGCACAGTATTTTTTAATGAATTGGAAAAACTAACTGCAAAATTTATTTGGAAGGGTAAGAGGCCCCAAATTGCCAAAGACATATTGAAAAAGAAAAATGAAGTTGGAGGTATCACACTATCTGACTTTAAAACATACTACAAAGCTACAGTGGTCAAAACTGCATGGTATTGGAACAAGGATAGGTAAACTGACCAATGGTACTGAATTGAGAGTTCTGATATAGATCCTCACATATACAGTCATCTGATATTCAACAAAGCCACCAAGCCCACTCATTTGGGAGAGAATGACCTCTTCAACAAGTGGTGCTTGGAGAACTGTATATCCATATCCAAAAGAATGAGAGAGGAACACCATCTCACACCTTATACAAAAATCAACTCAAGATGGATCAAAGATCTAAATATAAGAGAAGACCTTGGAAGATAATGTAGTGAAGCATCTACAGGACATTGTAATAGGAAATGGTTGCATGAACATCACACCCAAAACACGAGCAGCAAAAGAAAAAATAGTTAAGTGGGATCTCCTCAAAATTAAAAACTCTTGCACCTGAAAAGACATTATCAAGAAAATAAAAAGGCAGCCTACCCAATGGTAGAAAATATTTGGCAACTATATTTCTGATAGGAGCCTAATATCCTGCATATATAAAGAAATCCTACACCTCAAAAATAAAAAGACAAACAACCCATTTAAAAAATGGGCAAGTGACCCAAAAAGACACTTCTCCAAGAAAGAAATACAAATGGCTAAAAAACACATGAAAAAATGCTTGACATCACTAGCTATTAGGGAAATGCAAATCAAAACTACCACGAGATGCCATCTTACACCCATTAGAATGGCAGCTATTAGAAAACAGCAGACTTTAAGTGTTGGAGACTATGTGGAGGAATGGGTACCCTCATCCACTGCTGGTGGGATTGTGGAATGGTCCAGCCACTGTGGAGGACAGTATGGTGGTTCCTCAAAAAACTAACAATAGATCTTCCACATGATCCAGCAATTCCACTGCTGGGTATATACCCAGAAGAATTTAAAGCAAAGACACAAACAAATATATGCACACCAATGTTCATAGCGGCATTGTTCACTAGTGCCAAAAGTTGGAATCAGCCCTGGTGCCCATCAACAGATGAATGGATAAACAAAATGTGGTACATACATACAGTGGAATATTACTCAGCTGTAAGAAGGAATAAAGTGCTAACACATGGAATAAGGTGGATGAATCTTGAAGACTTTATGTTGAGTGAAGCAAGCCAGGCACTGAAGGATGAACAGTATGTGACCTCACTGATATGAATTAAGGAAATTGAACAGTCTCAGAGAGCTATTGTCTGAAAGACAGGTTTACAAGAAAGAGAAAGAGAAGATAAGGTTGTGAGCCATTACCCATATGGACATAATCTATGGTAAAGTGAGAGCATGTAGTTGCATATTGAAGGGATAGGACAGGTGGGTAGTGATATTATTGGTTTTGGTGGTGCAGGGAGGGGTGGGTTAGAATACCAGGATACTGGGGGGAGAGATGGGAGAGGGACCAGGTGCACACTTGGGATTTGTGGGTATGAGGTTGAAAGTACAGCGGTGGGAATGCTATTATGGCAATATGACAAGGAAGGGTCAATGGTTTAGGTTGTTGGTTGGGGGGCATTCGGGATAGGGCACACCTGGATCAGGCTTCTAGAGAGTGTGTGAGTGTTCATCTGTCATAATGTGTTGTATCAGTGGGTGGAGATCCACATAATAAACAGGAAGGAGTTGGACTCCCATCTTTAGGAGGACCGATTCATTCAGAAATAGACAGGTGAGGTTCTCTCAAGCCCAAGGGTGGTTCCTAATAGGGGAGAACAAACCAGTGTGTCAAGACCTCTTGTTGCATATAATTATGAATTTTGTCATTCAAGGAGTCAAGCCAGGGGGTCATTGTGGGCCCTGGGGGGATGGGGAGGGAGGAACAGAACAGATCAAACAGGGAGTATTTAGTGGTCAGTAGAAATGTTCTTCATTACCTTACAGTGAAGGACACAGGACATGGTAAATATCATCAAAATTTATAAAAGTGTACGGTCTAAAATGTAAACCATTGGCAATGTTTAGTAGCTATGTTTCACTATTTGTAAAAGGTTTTAATATGGCGTGAGGAAAGGGGAAGGAGGTTGGGTATATGAGTGTCTCTTGTGTTCTCTGTGTGAGATTGCTGTGAGCTAAAACTTGAAAACAAAATGAAAAATAGTGAGACACCAGGGAATGAGAGGGGGAAGGTGCCATGGTACTGACTGAACACCAGGTATTGCAGTGATAAAAGGCAAAATGTCAAAAAGTTAAAAAAATTTTTAAAAAAAATATTTTTCATTTTTTAAATATCCCAATCTTTTATTTTAATTTAATTTTTAGTTTTTTTTTTAAGTTTTCATGTATTTTATCTCTTATATTTAAACTTATCATTATTATTTCATTTTCCTGTTAAGTGTATTTGGCTACTGTATTGGCTTCATCTTTAAAGAAGCTTTGAATCACAGAAGGGTTACAACTAGGGTGGGAGAGGATCACATTGGTGGGGGGTGTCAGGGATGGGGGGTGCACGGGAGGAAGTTCACCTGAACATACATACAAGGTCTATAAAATTGTTCAGATGTTCATGGGGCATTGTCACAGTGGGTGGAGAATCACTCAATAAATGAGAGATTACTGAATTCCCATCTTGGAGAGCTCTGCCACATTCTCCAAGGGAGCAGCAACAGTCCCACAAGTGCAGGGGCAGTGTCTGGTGAAGGAGGATGATTCACTGATGGCCCCTTCTTATTGATGACTAGCCTTACAAGTCTTTGCTCTTGAAATAGAAACTTAGCCTATTGTTATAGGGTGCCTGGGGGTTACCTCTTGAGACCCTCCCTGTTGCTCAAGTGTGGCCTCTCTCTGGGCCAGACTCAGCATATGAATGCATTGCCTTCCTCCCAGCATGGGACATGACTCCCGGGGATGAGCCTCCTTGGCACCGAGGGGTTGCTACCAAGTGCCAACTGGCAATGTGACTGGAAAAAGACCTCAAATAAAAAGGGTAAAGGGTAAAGACAAATGAGTTCATATGGTTGGGAGAGTTCAAAGTGAATTCGGAGGTCATCCCAGAGGTAATGCTTATGCACATCTCAGTAGGACCTCATAGACTTCCAAAGTGGATATCACCCCAAATAGAGGGGCTCCTGAGGGCTCTGGAGACACCCAGGTCCTATGTCATGGCAGATAGCTCTGGAGTTTGGTGCCTTACCAGTGGGCCCTACTTTGGAATTTGTGTTCCTGAGAGTGACAGAGTTGGACCCAAATATGTCTTCCCTGCACATGGTTCATCTGTCCCTTCTATTCAAACCTATACGTGGTGCTGGAGTTTGTAGGTGTACTTCCAGAGACTGGAGTCTTTGGGCTGTCCATGTGCCAGCTGGGCCTGGAATCTTGGTGGAGCTGCAACTCCTACTCTACAGCTCAACGGACTCACCCAGGACACCTGGCGGGGAGATGATGATGGACAATGGCCATCCCAGGGAATGGAGAGAGTCTGCAGGTGCAGGCAGGGTAATCCTCTCCATCTTATCCAGGGATACAAGCCCCCTCTCAATTGGAGATGGAGTGGACATCACCATCCCAGACTCCTCAGGATTGGGGGAAGAGCTATGGACTAGAGTGGACTTACTGGTATTCTATTATAGACATATTGTGAGTAAAGCAATGGTAGAAATTATATTAATGTGGAGCCAGTGGCCACTGGATTCTCTGGCAGCAGGGAGAGGGAAAAGCAGTTGTAATACAGGGGCTTTTTTGGGACTTGGGAATTGTCCTGAGTGACATTGCAATGACAGATATAAGCCATTGTATATCATCATATAACATGAAGAACTCTGTGGGAGAGAGTGTGGTCTACAATGTGGACTATGGTCCATACTTAATGGCAAAGCCCCAGGATGTGTATATGCATTGCAGGTGATGTGCCACACTAATGAAGGATTTTATGTCAAAGGTTGTGGGAGGTGTGGGAAGTGGGGCATGTGGGAATCCCTATTTGTGTAACATTTATGTAATCTAAGTATCTTTTAAAAAGAATTTATTAAAAGAATAACAAAAAAAACTGCAAAAAAATCACTCAAATGTATATATCTAATGAATAAAGAAAAAATTATTTTCAAATGATAAAAAAAAATGATGGAGAGTTCAAAATATTCACAGATAAACAGAATTTAAGAGAATTTGTCAATAAGAAACCTGCCCTTCAAGAAATACTAATGGGAGCTCTGCAGATTGAAAAGAAAAAAAACAGGGGAGGGAGAGTTGGAGGAGAGTGTAAGAATAACTGAAAAGATAAAAGGAGAAATAAAAACAATATATGGCATACAGAAACCTAAAAAAATTATGGCTAATGCAAATAATTCCTTGACAGTAATAACATTGAAATGTTAATGGATTAAACTCTCCAATCAAGAGACACTGATTGGCAGAATGGATATGGAAATATGACCCATGTATATTTCCTGTCTACAAGAAACTCATGTTAGACACATGGATGCAAGGAGGCTGAAAGTGAATGATTGGAAAACAATTTTACATGCAAACAATAATCAGAAAAGGTCAGGAGTAACTATACTAATATCAGACAAAACAGACTTTAAATGCAATACTATTGTAAGAGACAAAGAAGGACAATATGTATTAATAAAAGGGGTAATATATCAAGAAGAAAGAACAATCATAAACATCTATGCACCTAATCAGGGTGCCTCAAAATATATGAGGCAAACATTGGAAAAATTAATTGGAGAAATAGATATCTCTACAATTATACTGGGGGACTTTAATACACCATTATCACCATTAGAGAGAACATCTTGACAGATGATCAATAAAGAAACAGAGACCTTGAGTAATACATTAGAAGATCTGGACCTAATAGACATATTCACAACATTACACCCAAATACAATGGGATACACATTCTTCTTGAGCACACATCAATCATTCTCCTGGATAGACTACATTCTAAGCCACAGAACAACTCTCAATAAATTCAGAAAGTTTGAAATTACACAAAGTAATTTCTCTGATCACAATGGAATGAAGCTGGAAATCAGTAAGGGGCAGAGAACCAAATTAGGCACAAAGATATGGACGTTAAACAACACACTCTTAGACAAACCATGGATCAAGGGGGAAATTGCAAAAGAAATCAGTAACTACCTTGAAACAAAAGAAAATGACAACACAATGTATTAAAACCTATGAAATGCAGCAAAAGCAGTGCTGAGAGGGAAATTCAGAGCCATAAATGCCTACATTAAAAAAGAAGAAAGAGCTAAAATCAAGACCTAAGAGCACACCTGGAGGAATTAGAAAAAGAACAACAACCTAACCCTAAAGCAAGTAAGAAGAAGGAAATAACAAAGACTTGAGCAGAGCTCAATGGAATTGAAAATAAGAAAGCACTAGGAAAAAGAAACAAAACCAAAAGCTGGTTCTTTGAGAAGATCAATAAATTGACAAACTCTTAGCTAGACAAACAAAGAAAAAAAGAGAGAAGATACAAATACATAAAATAAGAAATGAGGAAGGGGATATTGCCACTGACCCCACAGAAATAAACAGTATCATAAGAGGATATTGTGGCAATTTGTTATTATTGATGAATTCCAAAAAGAAATACTGTCTATGTTTTTAAACTGGTCTGTTACTCTGGGCTAGTGATACCGTTATCTTGTGTTGAATTCAGAGGTTTCACTTTTATTTGATTAAATTATGACTAGGGCTTTGATTGGGCCATGTCAGTAGGACGTTGAGTCCCCACCCCCTTTGTGGGCAGGACCTCACAGAGGAAATGACAAGGCAGAGGAGAAAGTTAGAGTTTTGATCCTGGAGACCACGCAGTAAGCACACAGAGAAGAAGATATGTGAGAAAAGAGAGAAGGCTCCATTAGGCATGGCAGAGCCCTCTGGAAGAAAGATGAGCCGTTTGCCTGACAATTTACAGCTGGTCTTGTGGAGGGAGCAGAGTAGCTAATTCCAGAGAGAAACAAGCCCCAGGAGAGAGACAAGACTTGTCCCAGTCTGCAGCTGAGATTGGAAGAAGCTGGGACCATGGAGCCTTGGAAGGAGGAGGAAGACTGAACCTCACAGACATCGCCCGCCATCTTGCATCAACACATGGCAGCAGACTCTGGGTGAGGCAGTACCTCTTATGGTACTATGAGTTGGACTCTTTAGGGCCTTGTGACTCTAAGCTTCTACCTAAAATAAATAACCTTTATAAAAAGGTTATAAAAGCCAACCGATTTCTGGTATTTTGCATCAGTACCCCTTTGGCTGACTAATACAGAATTTGGTACCAGACAGTAGGGAAGTGCTTTTGCAATTACCAAAATGCTGGAATGGTTTTAAAGTGAGTAAGGGGTATTTTTTGGAGGAATTGTGAGATGTTTGATAGAAAAGGCCTAGAGGGCTTTGAAGAGACTTTTTATGATGCCTTAGAAGTAAATGATGTAACTATTCGAAACTGGAGGAAAGGCAATCCGTGTTTTACAGTTGCAGAGAGTGTAGCAAGATTAACTCCTGGTGTTTTGTGGAAGGCAGAGTTTGTAAATGGCAAGCTTGGCCATTTACATGAAGAACTCTCCAGAGTAAACACGGAGGATGAAGCTTGGCTTCTCCTTACAGCTTATAGCAAAGTGCTAGAAGAGAGAGATAAGCTGAGGACTGAACTATTAGGCACAAAGAAATCAAAAACTGATTCCAGAAATTCCAAACCTCTGGAAATCAAGCCCCTAGATGATAATGCCCCAATTTAGGACTTAACTAAACTTGGAACCTGTAAATCATGATTGAAAATGCAGTTATCTAAGAAAGACTGTAGAAAGTTTTACTGTCTGATGGCTTGGATCCCTGCTTCCAGCATGCTAAATCAACAAACTTTTTGAGAGAGCTTTATGAACAAAACCACTGTCAGCTTGGACTAAAAGGGACATGTAGGGGAGATATGGAAGGGAAAACAACTTTAAGAGGAAAGCCATGGAAGCTGAGTTCTGGAATTAAGACATCACCTTGGGCCAAGAGAGAAACCCCACCAATGTATACAGAGAGGGTGAGTTTGCCATGGCAGTTGAAGAGGGTGGATGTTCCCACCCAATGTTCAGGGAGAGTTTTGTCACCCAAGGTACAGAGAGGGTGGAGCACATTTCCCAAGACTAGGGAGGTTAAGGTCACCACTCCATAGGTCTGAGAGGGGTGGGCCTGTCCCCCATGGATTAGGGAAGGCCAGGTCATCAACTCATTGTGCTGAGAGGATTGGGCTTGTATGCCAAAGGTTAGGGAGGATGTTGTCTCCACTTTACTGTACTAGGGGGGCTAATATTTTACCCCAGTAGTGAGAGTGATGTCTGAAGCTTGGTCACCACCCAGATGCTTGATGAGGATGGAACCAAGAAATGGCCATTGGGCAAGCCTGTGGAAAGTGTGGGTCCTCATGAGGCCCGAGGGAGGAAAAACATCATCTTAAGAATGACTCTCAGACTTTAACATCTAATGAAGCATACCCTGCAGATTTTCAGAACTGTTCTAGACCTATGACTCATGTTTCCCTCCCAATTTTTCCTTATGGTAATGCAAATTTTTATCCCTTGTCTGTCCATTTGTGTATTGGAAGCAGATAAGTGGTTTTGTAAGTTTCAGAGGTCTACAGCCAGACCTGATTTTCCCCCAAGACAAACTATTTCTTTGAACTGATTGTGATATGATTTTGGACTTAGCATTGTTACTGATTTAGGGTTTTTTGAATATTGTAATGTCTTTTTAGAATTTAGAGGATGGAGTGTGGCAGTGTGAGATTATTGATGAATTCCAAAAAGCAATACTGATTATGTTTGTACATTGGTCTGTTACTCTGGGCCAGTGATATCCTTAGATTGCATTGAATTCAGAGGTTTCACTTTTACTTGATTAAATTATGACTAGGGCTTTGCTTGGGCCACATCAGTAGGACATCCAGTCCCCTCTCCCTTTGTGGGCAGGGACTCAGAGAAAATGACAAGGCAGAGGAGAAAGTTGGAGTTTTGATCCTGGAGACCTGGAAGTAAGCACACAGAGAAGCAGATATGTCATTAGACATGACAGAGGCCCCAGGAAGAGAGAAGAGCTGCTTGCCTGACAGTTTACAGTTGGCCTTGTGGAGAAAATAGATCAGTTGTGTCCAGAGAGAAGTGAGCCCCGAGAGAGAGATGAACTTTTCCCAGCCTGCAATTGAGATTGGAAGAAGCTGGGACCATGGAGCTTTGGGAGGAGGAGGAAGACTAAACTCTCACAGACATTGCCCACCATCATGCATCAACACATGGCAACAGACTCTGGGTGAGAAAGTACCTCTTATGGTATCTTGAGTTGGACTCATTAGGGCCTTGTGATTGTAAGCGTCTACCCCAAATAAATGCCCTTTATAAAAACCAACTGATTTCTAGTGTTTTGCATCAGCACCCCTTTGTCTGACTTATATGGATACTTTGAAAAATTGTATGCCAAGAAGATGGATAATTTAGAGGAAAGGAACAAATTCCTCAAAACACACAAGCAGTGTACATTTATGAAAGAAGAAATTGTTGAACTCAAGAGACCAATCACAAGTAACGAGACAGAATTAGTCATAAAAAACCTCCCAACTAAGAAGAGCCCAGGACCAGACAGCTTCACAGGTGAATTCTACCAAACATTCTGGAAAGAACTAACACCAATCCTGCTTAAACTCTTCCAAAAATAGAAGTGGAGGGAACATTGTCTAACTCATTCTATGATGCCAATATCCCCTTAATACCAAAGCCAAACAAAGATGCCATGAGAAATGAAAACCATAGACCGACTTCTCTAATGAACATAGATGCTAAAATCCTCAACAAAATACTTGCTAATCATATTTGACAACACATCAAATGATTTATACACCATGAACAAGTGGTTTTCATCCCTGGTATGCAAGGGTACTTCAACATAAGAAAATCCATCAATGTAATATACCACATAAACAGATCAAAAGAAAACAAATCACATGATCATCTCTATTGATGCAGAAAAAGCATTTGATAAAATACAGGACACGTTCCTGATAAAAACACTTCAAAATATAGGAATAGAAGGAAAATTCCTCAACATGAAAAAGGTAAATATGAAAAACCCACAGCTAACATCATATTCAATGGTGAAATCCTAAAAGCTTTCCCTCTAAGATCTGGAACAAGACAAGGATGCACACTTTCACTGCTCTTATTTAACATTGTGTTCGAAGTACTTGCTCAAGCACTTAGGCAAGAAAAAGATATAAAAGTTGGAAAGGAAGAAGTAAAAATTTCCTATTTGCAGATGACATGATCCTATACATAAAAGTCCTGAGAAATCTACAACAAAGTTCCTAGAGCTGATAAGTGGGTTCAGTAAAGTGACAGGATACAATATTAACAGGAAAAATCAGTAGCATTTCTGTACACCAATAATGAGCAATCTGAGGAGGAAATCAAGAAAAAAAATCCCATTTACAATAGCAACTAAAAGAATCAAACACCTAGAAATAAACTTAACCAAAGATGCAAATGACTTGCATGCAGAAAACTACACAACACTGTTAAAGGAAATCAAAGAGGATGTAAATTAATGGAAGAATATTCCCTGTTCATGGATAGGAAGACTAAACATCATTAAGATGTCTAACCTACCTAAACTGATTTACAGTTTTAACACAATCCCAATAAAAATTACCACAGCATTTTTTACCGAATTGGAAAAGCTAACTATTAAATTTATGTGGAAGGGCAAGGGGCCCTGAATAGCCAAAGACATATTGAAAAAGTAAAATGAAATTGGAGGAATCACCCTACCTGACTTTAAAACATACTACAAAGCTACAGAGGTAAAAACTCCATGATATTAGCACAAGGATAAACATCCTGAGCAATGGAACCAAATTGAGAGTTCTGATATAGATCCTTGCATATACATTCAACTGATATTAGACAAGACCACCAAGTCCATTCAATTGGGAGAGAATGGCCCCTTCAAAAAATGGTGGTTTGAGAATTGGATATCCATATCTAAAAGAATGAGAGAGGAACACCATCTCACACCTTATACAAAAATTAACTCAAGATGGATCAAAGACCTAAATATAAAAGCCAAGACCGTAAAGATCTTGGATGATAACTGTAAGGAAGTATCTACAGGATGTTGTAATTAGGAAATGGTTTCATGAATTTTACACCCAAAGCATGAATAATGAGAGAAAAAATAGATAAATGGGACCTCCTCAAAATTAAAAACTTTTGCATCTCAAAGGAGTTTGTCAAGAAAGTGAAAAGGCAGCCTACTCAATGGGAGAAAATATTTGGTAACCATATATTTGATAGGGGCCAATATCCAGCATATATAAAGAAATACTACACCTTAAAAATAAAAAGGCAAACAACTCATTTAAAAAGTGGGTAAATGATTTGAATAGACACTTCTCCAAAGAAGAAATACAAATGGCTAAAAAGTACATGAAAGATGCTCAACATCATTAGCTATTAGGGAAATGCAAATCAAAACTACAATGAAATATCATCTTACATCCATTAGACTGGAAGCTATTTAAAAAAAAACCAGAGGACTACAAGCATTGGAGAGGATGTGGAGGAATGGGAACTCTTATCCACTGCTGCTGGGAATATAGAATGGTACCGCCATTGTGGAGGACAGTTTGGCAGTTCCTCAGAAGCTAGCTATAGAACTGCCATATGATCCAGCAATCCCACTGTTGGGTATATAACCAGAATTGAAAACAGGGGCACAAATAGATATTTGCACACCAATTTTCATAGCGAAAAATTATTATTCACTATTGCCAGATTTGGAAACAACCCAAATGTCCAACAGCAGATGAATGGATAAACAAATTGTGATATATACATACAATGCAATATTACTCAGCTGTAAGAAGGAATGCAGTGTTAACACATGGGATAACATGGATGAATCTTGAAGACCTTATGTTGAGTGAAGCAAGCCAGGCACTGAAGGACAAATATTACATGATCTCACTGATTTGAATTAAGCAAATTGAGCAGACTCACAGAGCTAGAGTCTGGAAGGTAAGTTTTCAGGAGACAGTAAGGGAGAAAAAGGTTGTGAGCCAATGGTCATATAGGCAAAATCTATGATAAGTTGGAAGGATGTAATTATGCAGTATATGGGCATGACAGTTGTGCAGTGATGCTATTGGGTTGGGCGGTGCTAGTTTGTGAGCGGTGTAGGGTGACTTGTTTAGGTTGGGCTGTCCTTGGAACTGAGGGCAGGGCTGGGGGAGGGAGCAGGTGAACTCTGGGGATTGTGGGTATGTGGCTGAAACTACAACTTTTGGAATATTCTTTTGGCAAATACAGCAGGGGAGGTTACTGATTTAGGGTGTTGGATGTGGGGGACAGGGTGCACCTGGGACAGGCCTCTAGGGAGTGTGTGAATGTTCATCTTGTCATAATGGGTTGTGTCAGTGGGTGAAGACTCACATAATGATCGGGAAGATGTTGGATTCCCATCCTGGGGAGGCCTATTATGTTCTCAAATAGAGGGGTGGGAGTCTCTCGAGAGCATAGGCAGTTCCTAATAGGGGAAGACAGGCCAGTATGTCAAGTAACCATGAATCTTGTTCTTCAAGGAATGAAGCCTGGTGGTTGCCGTGGGTTCTGAGGGGAGGGGGAGGGAGGAATAGAATAGATGGAACATGGGGCCTTTTGGGGACAATGGAATTGTACTACATAATCTTGCAATGATCGATACAGGCCATGTTAAATTTCATCAAAATTTATTAAAGTGTACAGTCCAAAATGTAAACCATAATGTAAATCATTGACCATGGTTAGGAACAATGTTTCAATATTTGTGTATCAATTGTAACAAATGTACCATGAACATGTAAAATATTATTAATAAGGGAAAGGGGAAAACAGGGAGGATGTTGGATATATGGGAATCCCCTACATTCTGTACATGATTTTTTTGTATCCTAAAACTTCTTTGAAGATAAAATGAAAAAAAATAAGACACTGGGGGAATTTAAGAAAGAAATGTCACTGTACATACAAGACAACAGATCTTACAGTGATGAAAGACATAATGTCACAAAAATTTTAAAAAATATTTTTTCATTATTTGTTATTATTCCAAATTTTAAAAATTTTTTTAGTTTTTTAAAATATGGTATTTAATTTCTTATTTTAAAAAGTATTATTATTATTTCATTTTCTTATTAACTATATTTGGTTATTTTATTGGCTTCAATTTGAAGAAGTTTTGGATCACAGAAGCGTTACAACTATGACAGGGGAGGGTCATTGGTGTGGGGTGTCAGTGATGGGGGATATATTGGAGAAGGTTCACCTAGGGCATACATATAAGGCATATGAATGTGTTCAAGTGTTCATGGGGCATTGTCATATTATGTGGATATTCATACAATAACTGAAAGAATATAGAATTCCCATCCTGGGTAGCTCTACCACATTCTCTAATGGAACAGCAAGAATCCCCTGAGTAGAGGAACTAGAGAAGGAGGAACATCCATTGACGGGGCCTTGAAATTGATAACTGTACTTATGAACCTTTACTTTTGAAATAGAAACTTAGCCTAGTACTATAGGGTGCTAAGAGTTACTTCCAGAGAGCCTCCTTGTTGCTCAAATGTGGCCACTCTCTAAGTCGAACTCAGCATATAAATGCATTACCTTCCCCCCAGCGTGGGCCATGACTCCCAGGGATGAGCTTCCCTGGCACTGAGGGATAACTACCAAGCACCAACTAACAATGCAACTGAAAATAGACCTTGACCAAAAGGGGGAAAAGGTAAAGACAAATGAGTTTCTATGGCTAAGAGAATTCAAAGTGAGTTGGGAGGTCATTCCAGAGGTTATGCTTATGCATGTCTCAGCAGGACCTCATTGACTGCCAAATTAAATACTATCTCAAATAGCAGGGCTCCTGAGGGCCCTGGAGACATCCAGACACTATAGTCAGTGCAGGTAGCTCAGGAGTTTTGTGCCCTACCAGTGGGTCCTACTTTGGAATTTATGCTCCCCAGTGTGACAGAGTTGGACTCAGTTGCGGTTTCCCTACTCGTGACTCTTCTACCCCTTCTATTCGAACCTATAGTCAGTACTAGAGTTGATAGTTGTATGTCCAAGAGACTTCAGTCTTTGGGCTGTCCATATGCCACCTGGGCCCGGAATCTCAATAGAGTTTTAACACCTTCTCTCCAGTTCATTGGACTCACCCAGGACAAATATGGAGATGATGATGGACAACAACCATCCCAAGGAACAGAGAGAGTCTGCAACTGCTAGCAAGATAATACTATCCATCTGCCCCATGGATCTAAGCCCCCTCTTAATTAGAAGTGGAGTGGGCATCACCATCCCAGAATCATCAGGATTGGGGAATAAGCAATGGACTAGAATACACTTACTGGTATTCTACTATAGACTTATTGTGATTCTAGCAATGGAAGAACTTATATCATTGATGTGGAGGCAGTGGCCACTGGATGTTCTGAGGGGAGGGACAGGGAAAAACAGGTGTAATATGGGTGCATTTTGGGGACTTGAGAATTGTCTTGAATGACATTGCATTGAGAGATACAGGCCTTTATATATCTTGCCATAACTTACAAAATTGTGCAGGAGAGATTGTAAACTACAATGTAAACTATAATCCACACTTTGTGGCAATGTTCTAAAATGTGTTCATCAATTGTAACAAGTGTACCACACTAATGAAGGATGTTGTTAAAGTGGGAAAATGTGCGAGGGTTAGGGAGTGATACATATGGGAATCCCTTATTTTTATTTTTATTTTTTTTACCAGGAGGTCCCAGGGATCGAACCCAGGTCCCTCCATATGGGAGACAGATGCCCAACAATTTGAGCCACATCCGTCCCCCACGCTATATTTTTCATGTAACATTTATGTAGTCCATGTATCTTTTTAAACTAAAAATAAAAAAAATTTAAAAATCTTATTTGTCCGATTTTAGTATCACTACTCCAGCTCTTTTTTATTATTATTTGATTGGAATATCTTTCTCCAACCTTTTACTTTTAACTTGGTTGTGTCCTTACATCTGAGGTGAGTCTCTTGTAGACAGCATATGGATGGCTCATATTTTTAAAATCCTTGCTATCACTCTATGTCTTTTGATTGGAGAGTTCAAGCCATTAACATTCAATGTTATTTCTTTAAAGGCATTACTTACTTCATCCATTTTGCCCTTTGGCTTTCTGTTGTCATATCTTATTATTGTTTGTCTTTTTACCCTTTAATTTACCCTTCTTAATAATCTTCATTTCTACACTCTTCTCCAAATCTCTCACCCTTGTTTTTTTCTTTCATGCTATAGCAATCCCTTTAGTATCTCTTGTAATTCTCATCTTTTGATAACATAGTCTATCAGTTGGTTGTTGGTGAATTTTTTAACTCAACCTCATTTTTGATGGACATTTTTTGCTGGATACAGAATTCTTGGCTGGCTGTTTTTCTCTTTCAGTACCTTAAAGGCATCATACCACTTTCTTCTTGCCTGCATGGTTTCTGATGAGAGGTCGGCACTTAATCTTTTTTTTTTAATTAATGTATTTTTTATTGTGGGTGAAAATCAAAATTTTCACAATACATAACAACAT
Source organism: Tolypeutes matacus (assembly GCA_026826555.1). NCBI lineage: Eukaryota > Metazoa > Chordata > Mammalia > Cingulata > Chlamyphoridae > Tolypeutes > Tolypeutes matacus. The sequence goes on from JAKSZT010054512.1 coordinate 656,603, forward strand.
TTGTAAAATGATATATAAATATATGTGCATATATGTGCATTTGCTTACAAAAATGTTATATATATATATATATTTTTTAAGATTTTATTTATTTATTCATTTATCCCCCCCTTGCTACTTGTGCTCGCTGGGTCAGCTAACCACGCCGTGCGGGCAGGCTTGCCTTCACCAGGAGGCCCCGGGAACCGAACCCAGGGCCTCCCATATGGTAAACGGGAGCCCTACTGATTGAGCCACAGCCGCTTCCCATATATATATATTTTTTAAGAGGTGCTTATTTACCTAAAATATTACACGGAACCTACCGGGATTCCCATGTTCCCCACCTCCCACACCTCCCACCCCATCCCACACAAACTTCTCCCACAAGTGTGGCCCATCACCCTCAATGGACTTACACATCCTGGGGCCTTGCCATCAACCATAGACCACAGTTCACATCGTAGACCACACTCTCTCCCACACAGTTCTGAATGGTGTGTGCTGATTTAAAATGGCTTACATCCGTTGCCACAACAGCACTCAGGACAACCTCCAAATCCCGAAAAAGCCCCTGTATTTCAACTGCACATCCCCTCCCTGCCCCGAAAGTGTCCAGTGGCCACTGGCTCCACCTCATTGTTATAATTTCTTCCATTGCTAGAATCACCATATGTGTACAACAGAATACCGTCAAGTCCACTCTAGTCCATAGTTCTTCCCCCAATCCTGAGGGGACTGGGATGGTGATGTCCACTCCACCTCCAAGTGAAAGAGGGCTTATATCCCATGGTTATGGTGGGTGGGATGATCCTGCCTGCAGATGCAGGCCCTCTCCATTCCCTGGGATGGCCGTTGCCCATCGTTGTCTCCTCACCAGGTGACTTGGATGAGTCCATTGAGCTGTAGGGTAGGAGTTGCAGCTCCACCGAGATTCCATGCACACCTGGCACATAGGTAGACCAGAGGCCCCAGTCTCTGGAAGTATACTTAAAAACTCCAGCATCACATATAGGTTTGAATAGAAGGGACTGATGAACCATGTGCAGGGAGGACTTATTTGAGTCCAATTCTGTCACTCTCAGGAGCACAGATTCCAAAATAGAACCCACTGATAAGGCATCAGTCTCTGGGGCTATCCCCCCTTATATAGGACCAGGGTGTCTCCGGAGCTCTCAGGAACCCCACTGAGTGGGGTGATAGGCACTTAGATGTTCTATGAGCTTCTACTGAGGTGTGTGTAAGAGTTACCTCTGGGATGACCTCCCGACTCTCTTTGAAGTCTCTTAGCCACTTGAACTCATTTGTCTTTACCTTTTCCCCCTTTTATTCAAGGTCTTTTCCCAGTTGTGTTGCCAGTTGGCACTTGGTATTAATCCCTCGTTGCCAGGGAGGCTCATCCCCGGGAGTCATGTCCCACGTTGGGGGGAATGTAATGCATTCATACGCTGAGTTTGGCTTAGAGAAAGGCCATATTTGAGCAACAAGGAGGCTCTCAGGTGGCAACCCTTAGGCACCCCATAACAGTAAGCTAAGTTTCAGTTACAAGAGCAAAGACTCATAAGGGTAGTCATCAATAAAAAGAACTCATCAGTGGGCCATCCTCTTTTGACAGACATTGTCCCTGCGCTCAGAGGACTGTTGCTGCTCCCTTGGAGAATGTGGCAGATCTCTCCAGGCTAGGAATTCAGATTCCCTCATTTATTAAATGACTGTCCACCCACCGTGACTATGCCCCATCCTTTGATCTTTTGAACAATTTTGTATATCTTTCATGTATATTCAGATGAACTTACTCCCATGAATCCCCCTTCCCAGACACCCCCCCACCAATAATCCCCTGCAGTACCCATTGTAACCCTTCTGTGATCTAAATCTTCCATGAACATGTAGTCCATAAAATAATCAAATACACTTAATAGGAAAAAGAAACAACAATGATAAGCTTACATGCAAGAGACAAACATAAGGAAACTCAGGAAAAACAAACAAACAAACAAACAATCAAACAAAAAACAAAACAAAACAAAATATAATTAGCGGATTGGGACATTCAAAAAAATGGGGAAAAAAGCAAAAGAAATGCCTTTAAAATATATATATATTCTTTTTCCTTTTATCACTGTGTTATCGGATGTCTGGTGTGCCGTGACACCTTCCCCCTCTCAATCCCCAGTGTCTCCCAAATTTTCAATTAATTTTCAAAGAAGTTTTAGGTCACAGCAAAGTCATATACGGAATACCAGAGACTCCCAGATACCAACCCCCCCCTTCTCCACCCCATATTAAACCCCTCCCTTTTTTTTGGATGTTAGCATTGTTATAACTGTTATACAGATAGCAAAATATAGCAACTAAACATTGTCAATGATTTACAGTGTAGTTTACAATTTAGACGATACAGTTTAATAAGTTTTGATGATATTTACCATGTCCTGTGTCCATTACTGTAAGGTAATGAAAAACCTTTCCCATGACCACTAAATACCCCATTAGATCTTAACTGTTCATTCCTCCCCACCCCCCCTGGTGCATATGACACTCCCCTGTCTTGATTCATGGAATGTCAAGATTCATAGTTACATGCCCTGGGTATTTGAACCTGCCCTTCCTAATCTACGCACCTGTCAATGCTGCACCACCAAACCCAGTGATATCACTACCCATCTGTCCTATCCTTCCATATGCAACTATACTCTATCCCTTTACCATAGATTATGTCCATATGGGTGATGGCTCAAAGCCTGCTCTTCTCTTTCTCTCCCTTGTTAACCTATCTTTCAGACAATGGTTCTCAGAGACTTCTCACTTTCCTCAGTTCAAATCAGTGAGGTCATATACTGTTCATCCTTCAGTGCCTGGCTTGCTTCACTCAACATAAGGTCTTCAAGATTCATCCATGTTATTCCATGTGTTAGCACTTTATTCCTTCTTACAGCTGAGTAATATTCCATTGTATATATGTACCACATTTTGCTTATCCATTCATCTGTTGATGGGCACCAGGGCTGATTCCAACTTTTGGCAATGGTGAACAATGCCGCTATGAACATTGGTGGCACTTAATCTTTTCAAGGTTCCCTTCCCTGTGATGCTTTGCATTTCTCTTGCTGCTTTCAGAATTCTCTTTATCTCTGATTTTTTGTCATTCTGAGTAGTAGGTGTCTCAGGGTAAGTCTATTCAGATTTATTCTCTTTGGAGTTCATTGTCTTTCTTCAATATTGATATTTATGTCTTTAATAGGTGTTGGGAAGTTTTTGGTCATTATTTCCTCATAGTCTTTCTTCCCCTTTTCCATTCTCTTCTACTCTGGGACACCAATATTGTAATATGTTTGTGCATTTTGCATTGTTATTCAATTCCATGAGACCCTATTCAATTTTTACCATTCTTTTCTCTTTCTTTTCTCCTTTCTTTTCCAGTTCAGATGGTCTGACTTCTAGATCACTAGTTCTGTCTTCAAGCAATTAAAATCTGTTCTTATGTGCCTCTAACGTATTTTTAATCTCATCCATCATGCCTTTCTTTTTTTAAAATTTTATTTACTTATTTTTAATATACTTTTAAAAAAGAAACTTAGATTACATAATTGTTACATTAAAAAATGCAGGGGATTCCCATATGCCCCGCTCCCTAACATCATGTCTTTCATTCACATAAGGTCTGTTACTTTTCTTTGCAGGCTTTCAAATTGTTCTTTATGCTCGCCCTGTGTCTTCTTAGTATCCTTTATTTCTTTAGTCATATTTTCTTTCAATTCTTTGAATTGATTTAGTAGAGCTGTGTGAATATCATTGATTAATTGTCTTAAATCCTGGGTCTCTTCAGGATATTTGGTTTGTTTCTTTGGCTGGGCCATCTCTTTCTGTTTCCTAGCACAGCTTGTAATGTTTTGCTGATATCTAAGCATCTGAATATGTTGTTGACATTACTCTGATGGTGAATTTCTCTCTCTTGCCTGTTGTTTCCCCCCCACAGCCTTTCTTTGATATCTGGTTCAATGTATTCCAAGTCTTTAAAGTTGTCCAGCTTAAGTTATCAAAATCAGGCCAGGGACTCACTAATGGGGTACAGATTTTCTTCCAGAAGTTCAGCTTAAGAGAGACCTCTAAAAGCAGTTTTTCTCTTTGCAATTCCCAGCCTAACCAGCAGATGGTGCTCATTGGCACATCTTTCCAAGGAGGTCTTTCTTTCAATCTCTGCTTTCCTGTGTTTTGGTCTGGCCAGAGCTGAGATTCAAAGTGGATTCTGCTGGCCAAATTCACTGACGAGAACCCCCTGACTCCCTTTTCCTTTTCCTTTGTAACAGTTGACAGGGAGGAAGAAGTCTGTTTCCTTTCAGTCAGCTGCAGTGATCCAGGGACTGGAGCCCTTCCTGGCCACTGTGGGTTTTTGGTAACTCACATTTGTTGTTTTGGGTTCTTTGTCTCTCTGTCCCTCACCCTCCTGGGAGTTGTATAGCACTGTCCTGGTCTGCTGACCCCCAAAGCAGGTCCCTCAAACATCTTTTGGCCCTTTCTCAGTTGTTCTTGTGAGAGAGTTGGGCCCTGCCTGCCTACTCCAACACCATCTCTTTCTTCTTTTTTAATGTAAGCATTGAGAGCTATATGTTTCCCACTCAGCACTGCCTTCACTCTATCGCAGAGGTGTTGATATATTGAATTCTCACTTTCATTTGTCTTAAGATATTTACTAATTTCTCTTGCAATTTCTTCTTTGACCCACTGATTATTTGAGTTTAATCTCCATAAATATGAGAATTTTCCCTTTTTCTGCCTCTTATTGATTTCCAGCTTCATTCCATTATGATCAGAGAAAGTGTTTGTATAATTTCAATCTTTTAAATTTATTGAGACTTGCCTTGTGAACCAAGATATGGTCCATCCTAGAGAAGGATCCATGAGCACTTGAGAAAAATGTATATCTTGCTGTTTTAGGGTGTAAGGCTCTATAAATGTCTGTTAGATCTTGTTTATTTATAATATTATTCAAGCTCTCTGTTTAATTATTTATCCTCTATCCAGATATTTCATCCAATGCTGAGAGTGGTGTATTGAAGTCTCCAACTATTATTGTAGAGAATCTATTTCCCCCTTCAATTTTGCCAGTGTGTGTCTCAGTTATTTCATGGCACTCAGGTTAGGTGCATAAATATTTATTATTGTTATTTCTTCTTTGTAAATTTCCCCCTTTTATTAATATATAATGACCTTCTTCATCTCTTATAACAGTTATGTATTTAAAATCTCTATTGTTCAATATTAGTATCACTACTCCAGATCTTTTTGGGTTACTATTTGAGTGGTGTATCTTTTTCCAACCTTTCACTTTCAGCCTGATTGAGTACTTGCATCTAAGGTGAGTCTCTTGTAGATGGCATAGAGATGACTCATATTTTTTAAATCCATTCTGTCAGTCTATGTCTTTTGATTGGGGAGTTCAATCCATTAATTTTCAATGTTATTAATGTAAAGACTTTACTTACTTCATCCATTTTATCCTTTGGCCTATTGTCATCTTACTATTATCTCTTTTTTTACCCTTTTAGTCACACTTACTAATAATCTTCATATCTATACTCTTCTCTGAGTCTCTTGACCTTGTCTTTTCCTTTCAGGCTGAAGTACTATTTCTTGTAAATCTTGTCTTTTGGTAACATACTTCCTCAGTTTTTGTTTGAGGTTAAGTCATCATCTTTGAGGAAATGTTACTGTGAGTGGGATTGAAGTTTGAGAAAAGTAAATCATAAAATTTCAGAACAAAAAAGGATCTTAGAAAGTATTTAGCCCATAGTCCTCATTTTATAGGTAGGGAAACCAAAGCTTAGAGGAAGGAAGAAATTTGCTCAAGTCACCAAGCCAAATAGAATTTGGTTCATTCATGCCACAAATATTTATGGAATGCTGACACTATGCCAGACATATCCTATGCTAGGTGTTGGAGATACAGTTGAGAACAAGTCAGACATAGCCATGGACCTCATGGAAATTTTAATATAGTGGGGAAGACACAGAATTAAGCAGGGTTGTAAGTGCTATGATGGGAAAAGCTTAATGTGCTTAGGGGAGCATATAGAAGGAATCAGGGAGTAAGCAAGAAATAAATAGCAAGATTGGTGAGCTGATATACCACCCCAGCTGAGGGTAGACAGTAACTTGGCTTTAAACTCAGACAGCAGTTTCATGACCTAAATGATATTTATAACTTCAGGAAGAAGAAAAGAAGGCAACTCCCAAGGCCTTGACCCTGGTTCCAAATTCCTTTGCCCTTGACTCTTTGCTTCATGTTCCTCAGGCAGAAAAACACTTAATAAAAAAAAAAAAATAAAAAAAAAAAAAAAAATTTTTAAAAAAAAAAGCATTTAAAAAAAAAAAAAAACACTTTTTTAAAAAAACAGAGCCACAGGAAGAAAAACACTTTAATAAATTGAGTGATCAACTGATAGATTAAATCATTGAACAGGTGAACAAATATGAGGAAAACCCAGAAGTTTTGTTTTACTTGCAAAGGTCATCCAGGATTTAAAAAGCTGACAGAGCAGGGATTAGCCAAGAGCTGCTTGAGAAAGCAGTTTCAAATGAGATTTGAAGGCCACAACAGGCAAGATTAACAGTAAAGGCAGCCCACTTTGTTTCACTACCTTAATATGTCATCATATCCATTTCAAGGCCAGTTATGGTAGAAGCCAATCATAACTTTAAGCAATTAAATTTTGCAAAATAACACATATAAAGTATAAAAACTATATGCCACTTATCTAGCTTGAAAAAAACTGTTAAATTTCTCTTACTTTTCTCATTAAATTATTCCTAGCCCCTCATCTTACCGATCATTAGAATATGCTTCTTATCTCCTCAGGGTGCTCTTTCTCATAAGAGTTTTATGAATCTCAGGGGTGTGTACTCATTTCAAAGGGCCAATATTGGCTTCTACTGCCTTGAGGAGAGAAAACTAGAAGTCTGCTCAGTCCACCTAGGAATTGAGTTTCCTTCAGCTGCTGTTGCTGTTGCTTCAACACAGTGTTGCTAGGAGCCCAGCAGTCCAACACCATCTTTGATGCTGTGGTGGTTGAAGCCTGCATTAGCATCACAGAAGTTTCTCTAGGTGTTGGCGATGGCAGTGGGAGGAGTGTTATATTCATCTGTGGGCACACCACACTATTCATAGGCCTCAGTTTCAAAGCCATTCAAGCCTGCATCCACCCGAAAGAACCAAAAATCCTTAGATCTTTTTCTTTTGTGGAGAGGCATGTTTTCCAAAGAAGAGGGTGAGAGCACTGAAGGGGCTATAGAACAATGACTAGGGGACTTCAGAGAGAAAGGTTAAGAGAGTGTGAGACACCTCTCTTTTGGAGGCCTAAACTGGTGAGATTTTTTCTCATCCCTTTGTGTAGTTCTAGTGAAAGATTTACTAAATAATGCAGACTTTCCCAGCTGATAGGCCTCTACACACTGGGGTGCTGGCAATGAATTATAAATGTGACAAGAATTATTGATCCTCTGAACATTTGGGATAGCCAGGCAGGACCTGGGGGAAGGGGACTGAGACCTTAGGCCAATTACCACCAGTTACTAGTAGTCTTGTTGAATTTTTTTTTTTCTGAAGGCAGACCCTATAGAATGTGGTCTGGAATTTCCCCCTACAATCTCCATGGACAGTCAGTACTAAGGTCACTAAGGCTCTCATTGCTCCACTGTGTCATGCTAAATGTACCCAAAGAATTGTTCAACCTCCAGGACATCTACTTGAGGCTAGGGTAAGGAGTAAGGAGGTAACTGCTAGAGGGCACAGTTTCAGGTACCAGCCCCCAATCCACATCTTCACATATATCACATACTTATGTCTATTTGCTGCTGATATGTCTTTTTACTGGCATCCAAACTAACCATAGGATGACAGCATGTGTGTTCTGCAAATTATAACTTCATTGTCATGGTTAATTTTATATGCCAACTTGAGTAGGCTATGGTGCCTAGTTATTTGGCCAAACACTATTCTAGATGTTGCTTTAAAGATATTTTGTAGATGTGATTAACATCTACAATCAGTTGACTTTAAATAAAGACACTACCCTCCACAATGTGGCTGGACCTCATCCAATCAATTGAAGGCCTTAAGAGCAAAAACTGCAACATCAATTCCTGTCTGAGCTTCCAGCCTGCTGGCCTGCCCTACATATTTCAGACATGCCAGCCTACACAATCACATAAGCCAATTCTTGAAAACAAATCTCTTTATATACATATACATGCACATGCACACGCACATACACATACACGTATACGTATACATATGTCTTATTGGTTCTGCTTCTCTGGAGAATCCTGATACAATCATTACTTTAAAATAGTGTGCATGGGAAGCGGCTGTGGCTCAATCAGTAGGGCTCCCATTTACCATATGGGTTCGGTTCCCGGGGCCTCCTGGTGAAGGCAAGCCTGCCCGCACGGCGTGGTTAGCTGACCCAGCGAGCACAAGCAGCAAGGGGGGGATAAATGAATAAATAAAATCTTAAAAAAAAAAATAAATAAATAAATAAAATAGTGTGCTTGACATGAAAAAGTGTGATTGGATTTGAAATCCATTCAAGTCATCACAAGATATTTCATCATAGTATTTATCAATGAAAGAAAATTAAGAGATGTTAGAGTCATTAAATATAATTTCAACTGTTGTACATTTTGGAATGGCTGTAAAATACGTTTTAAATTGTTTTTATCATCTACTTGTGGGAACAAAATTTCTTGTCAATGGTGACAATCAAAAATTCAGAGTTGTCATTAAAAGGTTGATAGGGAATAGTATGTAATCATTTAAAGCATAAAACTTGATATAAAAAGTTATATTGAAGTATGCAAACTCAAGTTCTTCATTAAATATTTTTGAAAATATTTTATTTATAAATTTGACACAAATATTTATCTTCTTTAATATTTGTACTATTTTTCTTATCATAATTATATGCTACAAAAAAATGATGATTGTTTTCAATAAGTTCCATATAGACTCATACAAATCCCCTCCTCTGTATGGAATAAAGGAACGCCTCCTTTGGAACAGAAAGAGTAAACCATGTTATACCTGGGTATATCAGTCAGAATAGGTTAGGATATGTTGGGGTAACAACTCCCAAACCTCAGTGACTTAAAAGAACAAAGATTTATTTCTCATTCATACTTCACATCCATCATGAGTTGGCAAGGAGCTCTGCTCATTATGATTACTCTCATGATCTTAAAAATTGATGGGAAGAGAGAGCTCTGGAGGATCTCACATTGGTAACTAAATACTTTGGGCTAGAAGTGATACAGATCATTACTATTCACAACTCACATGTCTCCACCCGATCTCAAGGAGGCCAGAAAGTGAAATCCTATGTGCCTAAAGAGAAACAGAAAAATTTGTTGAATAGCGCTAATGATTACAACACTGGTTTACAACTACATATGTTGGATGGCACCTTACAAGAAAATCACATGAGAATGTGATTTCTTAGTATTATTGTGCCAGACCTTAGAAAAATTCAATATAGAAAATGCAAATTATTAATAGAGATCAATTATGAATTACTTATTTACAGTGAAGATGAATTCTTTAATTTACACAAGGATTCAGCTTAAGATCTCTTTAAAACTTGAACTTTCTTATCATATCTATATGTTTATGTACAGATAGATCATAACCTTATGTTGGAACTTAGGTTAACTCTTATCATCCACACCTTTATCATCCACACCTTTGAAATTTTAGTTTGCCTTACCTACCTCAGTGTTTCTTTCTTTTTTTTTTTTTTTTATTTTACCGGGAGGTCCCGGGGATCGAACCTGGGTCCCTCCATATGGGAGACGGACGCCCAACCAGTTGAGCTACATCCTACCCCCTCTCAGTGTTTCTATGACACAATATATAAATTAGTCGGCTGGTTCTCTTGGTTGAGTTGTAAAGGGTCCTGAGGAGTGAGTTGTTACACAGTGTGTTAGGGAACACAGACTCAGGCACAACAGAGATTTCAGCAAATGACAACTTTATTACTTACAAAGGGTCCAAAAAAGCAGGGGGAAGAGATCCAGTCATGGCTGGTCCTCTAGGGAGGTCAAACTGCTCTGGTCAGTGTCAGTGGATGGCAGCTCTGCATGCCTCACTTCTCATCAGAGATGAGAGATAAATCTGTGCTAAGAGTTGAATATCCATCCCAGGAAGAGGGGGCCGTGCCACTGAGAGTTCCTGCCCTGAAAAGCATCTGGGGAAGCTTGTTCCTGGTTTTCAGGTGTAAGATCTGTGGGGTCTTTTCATTAGACCTAACATCTCTCCTGGGCTGTAGAATGGAAACATGCTGAAACATCTGCACACAATAGAAAAGGTGAGGGGAGGAGTGAAGGCAAAGACTGGAAGATGGTTGATTAGCGTGTGTCTGTGACTTACCCAGCAATCCACTTCTGGTCCTCTCTACCAGGCCTAGCCTACTTCTCCACATTAGCTTCCACAACATAAGCCCACCTCCCACCTCAGGCATTAAGGAGATATGTTGAGCCTATGGGCTCATGGCTGTCAACAATGTTAACAGTGAGGTTTTTGGAAGACCAGCACCTGCCTCACAGTATGAGGGCTTCACCTACACATACTATTGCTCCAAGCAGGTTGATCAGGCCTGTCTGGAGTAAAGGTTGCATCCCTGCCCCCCGACCCCTAAGACACAGCTGAGGAGACCCCATATCGAATCTCTTTGTACATTTTGCAGCTAGTGGGCTTGTTGTTGGATTTTAGTCACCTCCTTTTCCATCTCCCCTAGGGATTAACCCATGTATAGCAGGAAGTATTAGCAATAACACATAAACCTCCTTGTTGGGCTAGGAAGAAGTCTCCCAAGAGTCACATGTTCATTGGTGCTTACTCCCAGTCAGGACCTTAATGATGTGCCAAAAAGAGGTGAATACAGAATCATGGACCCTCCCCAAGAAAATCACGCTATGCTTGAAATAATAAATTGGAAAGATAACTGAGCCATTAGCCAGTTTCATTACATCAGGAGTTGTTGCATCCTAACAGGTTGTCCAAGGGTGTGGAGAAGAAGAATGCACAGCCAATGGTTGTACCATTATCTTTGTCATAGGGTGCAAATGAAGGACTTCCTGATGTTAGTACAAATCTGAGGCAGGGAAAATCAGCCTCTCGAGTGTCAATCAGGGCTCAGCAAAGAGGGGAGAGGGAGAGAGGGATCAGATGGCAGATCCAGAAGTAGGTCAGGTTCCCTGCTGCCATGATGGCCCATGTTTTAGTTAACTTGGCTGCTCAAGCAAATACCATGCAATAGACTGGCTTTAACAATGGGAATTTATTAGATCACAGTTTTGTGGTTAAGAGAAAGTCCAAATCAAGTCATCTTCAAGGTGATGCTTTCTTCCCAAAGACTGGCATTCTGGGGCTGGCTGCTATTGTTCCTTGGTTCCTCTTTCAAATGGCAATGCACATAGTGGTGTCTCCTGGCCTCTCCCTTCTCTTCAGGGTTCTGTTGATTTCAGCTTCTGGCTGCTCCCTCTGTGGCTTTCTCTGTGTGTATGTCTGAATTTCATTCTGCCTATAAAGGACTCCCATAATAGGAGTAAGACTGATCCTGAGTGAGGTGGGACACACCTTAACTAAAGAAACCTCATCAAAAGGTTTTGCTTAAAATGGCTTCACACCCACAGGAATAGATGAAGTTTAAGAACATGTTTTTCTGGGTACATACATCTCCAAAACACAATAGTCCTGACAGAGTGGTTGTGCAAGAACTTTTATCAACCTATTTGCCGTAACTTATCTTTTCCCTCTAAGACTGTGCAATCTGTCTGCCCCTTGCCCTGAACTATGTCTTCACCCCTCTCCCATTGAGCTGAATGCCTTTCTCATATCTTCCAGCCATTTCTGATAGATGGGAGTTGTTAAGTTTCCTCAAAGGTGTCCCACACCATTTCCAAGGGGACTGGTGGCCCAACCATCACCCATTAACCTCCAGTATGCATGTGTCAGACCCCATAGATGCAGCCCACTGGACTATCACCCCATGTGTGTTAAGCATTTCTAGGCCTCCTTCCATCATCCCACCCACCCACCTGGCAGCCTTAACCTCCCACCATCTTAGGAATTGTGTGGAGGGTGTAATGTGGAAAAAGGATGATGCCTTGACAGTGGCTTGAAAGGAGAGTCCCAATAAGTGGTGTGTTCTTATTCTTCCTTTCTGGGCCAGTCCTCAACCTGATGGGTGTAAGGGTGGAAGAACAACAAAGACTGTGTTTCTTCCCCACTGTATTAGTCAGAGTTCTCTTGGGAAACAGAATCAGCAGGAGATATCTGTGAATAATATGGAACTCTAAAAGAGTCTCTCACGCGACTGTGGGGACGCACAAGTCCAGGTTCCTCAGGCAAGCTGCAAACCAGGGGCTCCGATGAAAGCCCGATGAAAGGTCGTTGATGAGTCTCTGGGAAAAGTTGCCTGTCCAACAACGAGCTGGGAAATTCTCTCTGAATGTTGAAATCACTTCCACTTTTAAGTCATTCAACTGATTGGATAAAAGCACCACCCATTGATAATGTAATCTCCCTGATTGATGCAGATGTAATCAGCCATCCACGCAGTAAACTCACTGGTGATTGAAGTCCATAAATGCTCTTGTATTACAATTAGCCCAGTGCTTACTGGAACAAACACCTGGACACAACTACTTGGCCGAGTTGACACATTAGCCTAACCATCACACCCACCCTTGCCCCCTCCAAGGTCTAGGAAGTGGGATAAGGCCATGTTTTCTTCTGGGGAGCTGCTGAGTTCAACTTCTAGAAGGCAAGAGTAAGGCAGAATTTTAAATCAGCACACACCACTCAGAACTGAGTGGGAAAGAGTGTGGTCTACAGTGTGAACTGTGGTCTATGGTTGGTGGCAAGGCTCCAGGATGTGTAAGTTCATTGAGGGTGGTGGGCCACACTTGTGGGAGATGTTTGTGTGGGATGTGGTGGGAGGTGTGGGAGGTGGGCAACATGGGAATCCCAGTGGGTTCCGTGTAATATTTTGGGTAATCTAAGCACCTCTTAAAATATATGTATATATATATATATAAATAACATTTTTGTAAGCAAATACACATATATGCATATATATTTATATATCATTTTGCAAATGTTTGTATGTATTGTGAGAATTTTGATTTTTACCCATAAAAAAAAAAAAAAAAAAGAGTAAGGCAGACAGTCCATCTAGTAAGAGAGCTGTCAGGGTGTAGACATCAGAGCTCTGTTTTAAAGGTGGCTATTAAAGTTGTCGTCAAGGTTATCTGCCTGTGGATGGTGGTGACATGGAAGGTCCATCTAATTCTATGAGTCTATGCCCTTCATTGTGTGGATTGTGCAGTAAAGTGAGATCTTTTGTCAGAGAGGATGTTGTGTGGGTACCTGAAAGGGTGTTAAAGCCACTTTTTCAAGGTATCACATGTATGTACTACATGTGCATGATGAACTGGAAAGGCAAGCCCATTACCCGAATAGATATGTACCATGACTAAGGCATAGGACATACCTTGGGATGGTGGGAAAGAGCCAATGTAGTCCACTTGCTATGTGTGTCCTGGTGTGGTCCCCCTGGGAGTAGCTCTTGTGGTGGTTTGGAACTGTACGTACTCCCAAAAAGTATGTTCTTAGAGCTAAACCATTCTTGTGGGTGTAAACCTATTGTGAATAGGACCTCTTGATGAAGTGACTTCAGTTAAGGCATGGCCCAGGGTGGGTCTTAATCCTCTTATTATAGTCCTTTATTAAGAGAATGAAATTCAGACAAAGGGAGAAAGCTACAGAATCAAGAAGATGGAAGCAACAAAACCTGAAAGAGAAAGGAGAGACCAGCAGATGCCAATATATGCTTTGCCATGTGGCAGCGGAGTCAAGCATTGCTGGCAGCCAGTCTTCAGGAAGAAAGTATGCCTTGATGATGCCTTGATTTGGACATTTTTCTCAGCCCCAAAACTGTAAGCTAATAAATTCCCATTGTTAAGCCAACCCATTTCATGATATCTGCTTTCAGAAACCTAGGAAACTAAAACAGCCCCTAAATGCCGTTTGTGGGCTCTGGCTTGTAGTTGACATATCTCACATTGGTAAATGGCAGATTGGGCCTTTTTTAATCAGAGAGGTACTCTGTGTTCCCGGGCCCATTATTTTATGGCATCAGAATTTCCATGTCCAGTTCAATGGCGAATACACCCAGCAGCAGAAGTATCTGTGGGAAATTCAGTTATTTCAGGATGTTACCGAGGTTAAGTTTGTTGTTCTCATACTTCAGACAGGGCTCATCCTCTGCCTCTCTCCCAGGAGGATCTCCAGCCTTGATAGGTGTGAAAAATAGCCAGTGCATTCCTTATTGGCTAGGTCATTCCAATGATGTTTGTAGAAGTTTGGCAGTCTGATATAGTTATTAATTCCAAAAATAGATATTGGATTATGCTTGTAAACTGGTCTGTTAATCTGGGCATGATTAAGTTATGATTAGGTCATTGACTGGGCCATGTCAGTAGGGCATTGAGCCCCACCCCTTGGTGGGTGGGGTCTCAAAGATAAAAAGACATGGCAAAGGACAGAGTACCAGTAGTTTTTGAGTTGGAGTTCTCATGTTGGAGTTTTGATGCTGGAGCCCAGGGAGGCCAGCAGACAGAGGACCTTGGTCGTGAAGAAGGAGAGAAGGCCCTGGGATAGAGATGAGTCATTCTCCTGATAGTCTACAGCTGGCCTTGTGGAGGAAACAGAGTCGCTGAGCCCGGAGAGAAACGTAGCCCCGGGAAGAGAGGAACTCAAGAAGCCTGAACCCTTGCAGACGTTGGCAGCCATCTCGCTCCAATGCATGGCAATAGATTTTGGAGAGGGAAGTAACTTATGCTTCATGGCCTGGTAACTGTGGACTTCTACCCCAAATAAATACCCTTTATAAAAACCAACCAATTTCTGGTATTTTGCATCATCACCCCTTTGGCTGACTAATACAATGTTCATCCTGATATAAGATCTTGCTTTGTACATCCACATGGGTAACATAGATGGTGCCTTTCCACACTGCCAATTGTTTCCAAAAGTTCCTTCCCCACACTGGGGAAACTTTAATTCTCCAGTCGCATTCCCTCTATGAACCTGGCCAGATTGCTAAGCTGCTGGCAATGGCCCATGAGTCAGTAAATAGGTACAGGGGGTTCTTGGGTCCTAGTGTTTCAGGGCTAAGAGGACAGCTTTCAGTTCAGCCCATTGGGCACTTTTTCCAGTGCCAGAAGTGGTATAGAGTCTGCCAGAGTGAAGGGAAACAACCACTACTGCCTATTGGAAGCCAAATGGCTTTCAGCTTGAGTCATCCATCAGTGAACCAGCACTGAGCATCTGGTGGGGCATCCTTAGTTAGGGTCCCAAAGATGCCAATGCAAGGAGGGAAGGGTCTTCATCTGGTGTTGCAACAGAATCACTGTTGAGGAGGCTTCCACCACTTGCTCATGCAATCATTTCACTTTCTGGGGGCCCATTCCATTTGATGATTCTTTATTGTTAGGCACTGCTTGGGTAAGTGTTCTGATTACTCAGGACCCAGGTCATGATGGGGATTTCTGACCTCAGGAGGACCTGTGAGCTCTCAGTAATCCTTTCTATTTTCACCATGGCCCAATGGAACATGTCTCTCAAAGGGGAGTAACACTGGGCTGCATGAGGGAACTTCTTGGTCCAAAACCCCAGAGGTCTGTGAATTCCTGTTGCTCACTGCTTCTGCCAGAGGGTCCAGTTGGTACAAATCTGGGTGGCAGAAACCTTTAACTCAAACAGAGATCTGGGCTCTAAAGGTCCTAGAAACAGGGCAGCTGAATCAGCTGCTTTTACTTCTTGCAAAGCCTGCTTTTCTTCCTTTGCCTAATGGAATGTACCTGCTTTCCATGTCACCTGATATAGGAGTACCAGGAGGATTATCAAGATGAGGAATATGCTGGCACCAATATGCAAATAGCACAATGTCTGGACCTATGGGCACCAAAAGAGACACTTCTGTATTCAAGCTCCGATAGTTTATAGTCAGCTGCCATGCTCTACTCCCCTTTTTAACTGGCTACTCCAGGCTATTATAGGGAGAAATGGCAGAGCAGAGGATACTGAAAGATAGAAGGTCTTTTATGAGTTCAGTAATATCCTTTTCCCCACCAAAGAGGTGGTGTTGCTGCTGTTGTACAATGGGGTGAGGAGATGGGAGCACTGAGGATGCACTCTTTGTCACTCATCCAACTGTGATGGCCAGGGTTTTTTGGGATAATGGAGGGTATCTTTGCAGTTGCCACTGGGTTGTGCAGTGGTGCAGGATGTCAATTCTTATTATGCATTCCCTGGTGGGAAACACAACCACAGTGGTGGCCAAAGGGCCATAGGGACCTTCTCACAGGGTAGCAGTAACCTTCTGTCTCCATACCCATGTGGAATGCCCAAAACCTCCTAATGCTATTTGCTGTCCCTTCCTCCCTGCATCTTCTGGAATTATAGTGGCCCAGATGCCTGTATCCAAAAACATCATAAAGGTTTGTTAATGGCTCCCAAATTGTACATGCACTGGAGCATATGGCCTTCAGTCACTGGGGGTGGGGTGGGGGAGTGGGTAAAGTCCTTGGCCCCACCCCTATGCCATTTTCAATTTAGTCATGTCTGGGTAACGAGGTCCTTTCTGGGGGCCAGTTTCCTCAGTCAGGGCTAAAGTGAGAGGCAGAAGATCTGCAAGATCATCCTCCTCTATTGCTCTTATCTGGAGATTGTTGGGAGGGGGACAGACAGGGGCAGATTGTCCCTGTTGAGCCCATGACCCTCTTTCTAGTCTTTATTTTTCTCAAAGTTCTCCATTGGAGATCCCATCTATGGTGTCCCTTGGGACCCTTTGCTCTAATAGTCACAGAGCATAGCTTGTAAAGTGGGGGCCCCAAGAAGAAGGGGTATTTGCTGACCCATCCCGTGGGTCTCTGGACTTGCTGGGTTAACAGGGGTGTGCCTACTGCCCACCAACATGGCTCCTTTCTCAGTCACCATTGTGGTTACTTTCCCAGTATAGGAACCCTTGCCCCAAGCAGGGTAAGTATACAATAAACGCAGTATACAATAAACCCACTCAATCTTGTCTCCCAGGAGAAGCCTTGGGGTGAAGAGGAGAACCAACTTGTTGCCCTTCTCAAGAGGGCCCTTTCTAATAAAATAATTAATGTCTTGCCACAAAATGGAAATCTGGTGAAGGGTTAAATCCCTCTGGGGGAGGTCACCCAGAGTGGGGTAGGTTCATCTGACTCCCTGGAAGATCCAGTCAGAGGCTGTGGTCACTGTCTGCTACTCCCTCTCTGAAACACAAGAGGTTCAACCCTGGGAAGACTGACTGAATGTTTTGATAGTCCAAAGAAACCACATGGGGAGGCCAGCAGCAGTCATGCTGTCTATTACTCACATGTCCTGATGATGGCCTGTCAAGCAGCAACTATGCCATACAGTGGGAAGACAAAGGCTTTATAGTGTTTCAGAACAGTGAGAGGTAGCACATATGCAGGTTACTGATAACTATGCCTAGAGTCCTGTGTGCACTGTAGCGGAACCTTCCAGGATGGATTGCTGGCCAATTCTACCTCGCCCTTTCCAGCAATTTACACAAATAACTAGTAGGAGGGGGAAGTGGGTATTTTATTTCCCCACACTCCCCACCCCCCATCTTCTCCTCCCTTAACTCCAACTGTCTAAGTTTGTTGGAGGAAAGATTTGGATGCGAGGCAGCCAAGACTCCTCCATTTGGCCTGGTTGATTCAGGTGGTAGTGGTGCCCTCATCATGTAGTTGGGACAGCCAAGAAAGGAGATCATCTGCAAGCTTCTGTCCATACCTATCTTTTATATCCTATACCTCTCTCTCTCTGTAAACCTCACACTTTTGTTTTCACCTCCAGATTCCCATCTCCAGTTCTAATAGTTTCCTGAATAATGACCAGCTTCACACTAACCTCAAGATCAATCTGGGTGGCCTGAATGTAGGTATGTCTGGTTCTAGAATGAGAGAAGATATAAGAAGTCATGAGTCAGGGAAGTGTACACCGGGCAACGGAAGCCCCAACTTCATTGATCTCAGTGTGGAACCAGTTAGCCAACTCCCTGGCATTCATGGCAGGATTCTCAAAGTCCCATTTGTCACTGCCTATCCCTCAGAGGATGGAGACAGCATGACCTAAGCCCCCCAGCTGTGGGCCAGTACCTCTACCCAGGCTGGTAGGTTGGGGTGACCCCTCAGTTTAGCCTACAAAGCCATAAGTCCTGCCTTGCATAAGATGCTCCTGTGCAAAAGGAATGCAAAAGCAATGAAAAGAACAACAACAAAAATCAACCCATTCCATATTTCCCCATGAATCCTGCTCACAGTGCCAAAATGTGTGAAGCAAGTTGCTACAAGGTGCATAGCGGTAACAGGCACAACAGAAACTTTCAGCAAATGACCGTTTTATTACTTAAACAGCACAAAGGGTCCAAAAGAGCAGGGAAAGAAATCTCATCTTGGCCTGTCTCCCTGTGGAAACCAGGGTCAAGGTCAGTGGGTGGCAGCTCTACACACCCTACTTTCCACCAGAGAAGAGAGACCCTGGGCTGTTTGAATGTTAAGTATTTATACCATCCTAGAGGGAGGGGGTCCTGTCACTGAGAGTTATGGCCCTGATAAGCCTCTGGGGCTGCTTGTTCTCTGTTTCTGTGTTTAAGGTCTGGTCAGCCTTTTCATTAGACCTAACATCTGCAGAATGGAGACTAAAACATCTGCACACAGTAGAAAAGGGAGATGGGGGTGGGGGTGGGGGAGTAGTCCAGGGCTGGGAGATGGCTGCTGAGCTGTGTCTATGACTTCCCCAGCAGGTCTGTCATTAGCCAAACTCAAGAAAAGAAGATTAAAAGGTTCAGTAAAATCAAAACTGTGACATTAGTTATGCAGAATAAGAAATTCACCCTTAAGGACAGGATAAGAGTAATCTCTTCTCCCAAATGTAAAGCTCCCCCCCTCCCTTTTTTCCAGAAGTGGCAGATGGAATTTTCCAACAAAACTCAGCAGTTGACGTATTTACACACTAAAATGAATAACAAGATGGGAAGAAACTTTATTCCCAGGACTACATTGTTATAATAATAATCCGATATTGGCATATGGTAATGCCTTCATCCAAGAGCACATCCCACAATCCCATATCTTTACAAAACAAGGAGGCAGAGCACACTTCTAGTTCTGTTATCTTTGCCAATAAGCAAAACCATCAGCAACTAATTCATAGGCAAATTTTGTCACCTTTGGCAAGGTGAGCTAAATAAAGCATTCAATCTCCCTGCACACAGTGTCAATCAGCTGCTGAATCTGCTGTTTATCAGGTACTAAACACTGAGCCAGAAAAGTTGGAGGCCTTCAGAAGCTGTAGAAAACATGGCACCAGTCTGTGTGGAATTTACACAACACTTGAGAGACAAGCCTGATATAAAGAAAAATTGTAATTACAAACATGAAAGAAAAAACAGCCTTCAACTATGCAGACAATACCATTAAACACCCCCTCAACCCCACCCCAGGGACATGAAAACCACCACCCCACTGCCCCATTTCCCAATCCCTTATCTTGGCTGCTTTGCCCTGCATATATAGGGAAGTTTGTGCTGCAGGCCTGGGGCAAATCAAACAAGAAGATCCCAGTGGGTTCCTTCCCAGGAAAAATAGGCAAATTCATAGGAGGCTGAGGCACCAGGAGGACCCTGACACCAGGAGAGACGGAATGTCTGACATTTCTTTACTTATTCATCCATTCACAAATGTTTATGAGCACCCACTACTTGCTAAAACATGAGGTGGGCATTGGACAAGACAGTTGTAGTCTCTGCCCTTATGGAGTTCACATTCCAGTGAAGGAGAAAAATAAACTGTTAATTAAACTTTGTGAGGGTAATGCTATAACAGGAGAATAACAGAGGGCTGTGGGTGTGTTGCCAGCACCACTTATATGGCACAAGGAGAGATTCTGGTGACTTCTAAGCTGAAGTCTGCAAGATGAATAGAAGTTTTCCAGATGAATGTGTTGGGAGAAGAGTGTCCTAAGCAGAAGGAACATTATGTGCAAAAAGATGGTGATAAAAGACTCGACTGAAGAACTAGCAAAAGACTGTATAGCAGGATTGAAGAGTGCAATTGTAGCTGGATTTTCTCTAGGTTCTTGGCTAAGCTACACGAAATGAATTTCGAAAGCAAGCTGGGTTAATTAGGCCAGTAATTTATTAAGGTAGGGAGGGAAGAGAAATGGGAGAAAATAACATATCATGGGTCCCAGGTAGAGAGGAAGGGGCTGAAGAGTGATAAAGAGGGCTGATTATACAGATTACAATTCCCCATTACAGATAAAAAATGCCCAAGTTTTACTTGCATGCTCATCATGGCAGGGAGGAAACATGGAGAGCAGGGCACAGAAGGCAAGAACAGGGTGCCGAAAGCAAGAGCAGGAACAGGCACAGGGACAGGGCTGGTTCCCTTTCCCGCTTGCCTTTTAAACCATTAATTATTCCACCTCTTTGCTAATGGTATGGGCGGAGTTTCAGCTGTTTGCTGTTTTGATTGATTACCCCATCCATCAATCCCCCAGGAGGGCCTGATGATAAGGTCCCTGGAGAATATCAGGGGCTTTTCCTGGCTTCTGGAGGAAATCTCATTCTGAATGGGAGTTCTCATGAGGGTTTTCCAGCAGCTATCTTGGGGGTACCGAAGAACATATGTTTAATGGCATTGGTGTATCTGCCAGGTTCCAGATCCATCTATTGATTCCCTATCTAGCCTGCTTCACAATGGTGGAAGGGGTGACTGACAGAAGTGAAATAAGTTAAATAATCAAGGAACAGGTATTGAAGAAGGTTAGACGCCATGGAATCTGAATTTGGACTTTATCTGAATGGCAGGTGGAATTTTAAGCAGGAAAGTGAAATGATTAGGTTTGCACTTTAGAGAGATGAGTCTGGTTGCACTGAGGAGAAGGGATTGTAGGAGGATGTGGTAGATTTACTTGTGTACCCCAGTTTGGACATATTCTTAGTCTTGGTCTGCATTCTGGTGAGTGTGGATTCATTAGAAATAAGATCTTTTCAAGATATTACTTCAGTTAAGGTGCAGCTCCACTGAATCAGGTTGGGGCTTTAATCAGGATTACTGTTATTTATTTATTTTATATTAATCAGGTTTACTGGAGTCCTTTTACAGTCCAGGTGAAATTCAGGCAGAGGCTGCCATGAGTATTGCCATAAGTGATGGTTGGGTTAATATGTCAACTTGGCCAGGTAATTGTGCCCACTTGTTTGGTCAAGCAAGCACTGGGCTAACTGTAATACAAGGACATTTATGGACTTTAATCATCAGGGAGCTGATTGCATAGATGGCTGATTACATCCACAGTTAACCAAGGAGATTGTCATCAGCAATGAGTATGTTTTATCAATCAGTTGAATGCCTTAAAAGAAGAAGTGATTCCAGCATTCAGAGAGACCTTCCAGCTTCACTTCAGACAGCAAGTGTCTCCTGGGAACTTAAACATTATGGGGATGATTGGATCTTGGGCTGGTAAAAGTCAAGTATCAGCAGTTAATCACCAAAGGCCAAATGGGTATGGCTATGGAAATGAAAGGTGGACTCAAAGCAGCAATCAAAAGAGTCTGAGTGGCATAGAGCTATGGTGTTGGCCAATAGATCATGCAGTACCTAGATGTGAAATACATGGGCAGTCTACTAAATTCCTATTTGATATGGATAAGCAGAAGAGTTCTAGGTCGAGTGAAAAAACCTTAACTTGAATTACAGATACAGAGAATCACAGCCCCTTAATCAATTCCCAAACTTAAGACAGTTTACAGACTCAGAGACCCTTGAATGAGGAGAAGGCCAGATCCCCTTGGGGAAGGATCCTGTTACACTGCCAAAAATTTATACTGTTAATCTTCCTCCCAGCTTTCCCCAAGGAGACCTATGGCCTTTTACCAAAGTAACTGTACATTGGGGTAAAGGAAATGATCAGATATTTTGGGGATTATTAGACACTGGCTCAGAAGTGACATTAATTCCAGGAGACCAAAAACATCGGTCAGAGTAGAGCTTATGGAGGTCAGGTGATTGATGGAGTTTTAACTCAGGTCTATCTCATAGGGTCCAGTGAGTCACCAGACCCATTCTGTGGTTCTTTCCCCAGTTCCAGAATGCATAATTGGAAGAGACATACTCAGTAACTGGCAGAATCCCCAGGCTGGATCCCTGGCTCGTGGAGTGAAGGCTGTTATGGTGGGAAAGGCCAAGTGGAAGCCACTAGAACTGCCTCTACCTAGCAAAATAGCAAACCAAAAGCAATACCAGATTTCAGGGGAGATTGCAGAGATCAGTGCCACCATCAAGGATTTGAAGGATTCAGGGATGGTGATTCCCACCACGTCCCCATTCAGCTCTTCTATTTGGCCTGTGCAGGAAACAGATGGAGCTTGGAGGATGACAGTAGATTATTGTAAACTTAACCAGGTGATGACTCCAATTGCAGCTGCTGTCCCAGCTGTGGTATCATTGTTTGAGCAAATCAACACATCCCCCGGTACCTGGTATGTAACTATTGATTTCGCAAATGCTTTTTTCTCAATTGCCATTAGTAAGGACCACCAGAAACAGTTTTCTTTCAGCCAACAAGGCCAGCATTATACCTTCACTGTCCTGCATCAGGGGTATATCAACCCTCCAACCCTATGTCATAATATTGTCTGCAGGGACCTCGATCATCTCTCCTTAGTTGGTCTCTTTGGATTCTGGAGACAACTCACTCCTCATTTGGGTGTGCTACTCTGGCCCAGAGTTCCCATATATGCTTCACACACAGAGATTTCCCTATTATTAACATTTCACATAAATAGCCCTTTGAAGTGTGTTAATGTATAAGATTTTGTACACTCCATCTTCCCCAACCAGGATTCTGAGACTCTTCCCATGACTCTTGCTTTAGCTGTCCCAGAGAACCTTGAGAGGATTAGGAATGAATTTTATCAATTTGTGTAATGCATCAAAACATGGTTATTAGTTTCCAAATTTTATTGGGACCTTGTATATATGAGAATGTAATAGATACTATATTTCATTTCACTTAATTGTTTTGGTGGTCTGTAAAAACAAAAGGGTGGAGTATTATTCCACATGTCCTTCTTTCAAGAGTGTCAATGGGTTTTTCTGAATATATTCAAACCTGTAAACGGCCCTTCACTTTCCACAGTGTATC
The DNA here is from genome assembly GCA_026826555.1 of Tolypeutes matacus. Lineage (NCBI taxonomy): Eukaryota > Metazoa > Chordata > Mammalia > Cingulata > Chlamyphoridae > Tolypeutes > Tolypeutes matacus. Next base: position 679,890 of record JAKSZT010054512.1, read on the forward strand.
ACAACCATGGCTTGTACTCTGTGGCTAGAAACTACACATTTTCACTTATTTTTCATGACACAATAATTTGCAAGACAGGGAAAGAACCTCGGATATTCACCTCTCTGGTAAAGATTTTTAATGCTCATCCATGTCTGTTCCTCCTCTCCTTCCAAGAATATAAGAAATTACACTTCTCCATTGTTTTTCAGTGCATATGTCTTTATTTCTGGTTGATATAAAAGAATAAACTAAAAATAACACCCTAAACCAAGAACCTCAATGGCTCTCCCAAAACAATATGCCCCTTCTTCCCACTCTGATAAATAGAGGCCTCTGTCAGTCTACCCTCCCAGGCTTATAATACCCTCTGCTATAGACAAACTCTTAGTATATATTACTCTACTTGAAAATAGAATTCTAACCCTTCCATCTTGACTCTATCTCAGTTCTGTCCCTGGGTCTGCCACTTCAGACCACCCATCACTGTAGCATGGTGGTGTCCTTGCCCCTTGTCATCAGGGCCATGTTGTCATCCCACAAGAAAGCCATGATTGCCATGTGACTATTGTGTCCTCTTGTATTTGTGACTGAGGGCTCAAGACTGACAGCAGTAGTTAAACAGGTAGACTTTGCCAAAGCCATCAGCTGAAGCCAGCAACTTGCCATCATGGGAGCAGGCCATGGTGTTGATGTATATGCCATCTGTCCCCTAATACCATATCTCAAATACCCCAAACCCCAGGACACAAGTAGCTGTGGCCCAGTCCATGTTCCTCACAGTACCTGCACTGGTGTTCTGCTTACAGGTTGCTGGGTCCCATTACAGAATCTTGTAGTCCCTGGAGTTGGTGACAAAGCAGCTACTGTCTTGGGCCCAATTCAGGTAGGTGATAAAACTAGAATGGCCCAAGCACTTGCCCAGGCCACCCTGCTCCACTGTGTACAAGTATATGAAGTTGTCATGGGAAATCATGGCCAGGTACACCTCACCTGGGAGAAGCTGACCATGGAGATCTCTTCATTGTCATCAGTGTGGAGGCTACTAGTCAATGATCTCTGTGTCCAGCAGTAATCACCTGCCAGTCACCAACCCCACGTCCAGGACAGAGCCACTGGGATGGACAGGGGCTGGTGGGACTCTGCACTCCACAGATGCACCAGCTTATCATGCCCATGCACGACAAACTGTGCTTAGTGGGACTGGACCATGTGGAAAGTTTAGTCAATGGGTTGTGAGCTGGAGTATAATTTCTAGGACAGTATATGTAATTGCTTATGCAAGATCCTCAAACTCTCTTTTTTCCCATATGACATCAACCAAGCTTAAAACAACATATGTTTAAGATAGTGCAAATACTAAATGTGTAGCCTCCATATGCCCGGATAGTTGAGTTGCCACATAGAGGTACAGTTGTGCTAGAAACTCCCTTGAACCTACATTGGACATCAGGGACAAATAAATCTTTGTTGTGTTAAATTACTAAGACTGGAGGCTATTTGTTACTACATCAGAACCTAGTTTATCCTCAACAGAATTGAAATGTATATTTGAATGTGGTTAAAAGGGGAGATTTTAGGTAGTATAAATGTTACTAGAATAAAATTAGGAAAGTTGTACCATAATGTCAACCATGGACTTTATTTAATAGTATAATCATAATTATATTCTGCCATCTATTGTAACAAATGTACCACACTAATGCAAGTTATTAATAATAAGGTGGTATATGGGAAACCTATATTTTCTGCATGATTTTTCTGTAAACCTATATATTAATCAGTGTTCTCTAGGGAAACTGAATCAACAGGAGATATCTGTAAATAGTATGAGATTTTATAAAATTTTCTCACGTGACTGTGGGGATGCACAAATACAGATTCCACAGGCAGGTTGCAAACTAGGGACTCTGATGAAAGTCTGATGAAGGTCCTTGATGAGTTCCTGGGAGACATTGGCTGTCCAAAGGCAAACTGAGAAATTCTCTCTCAATGCTGAAATCACTTCCCCTTTTAAGGCATTCAACTGATTGGATAAAATGTCACTCATTGCTGATGGCAATCTCCCTGGTTGACGTATATGTAATCAAACATCTATGCAGTAAACTCACTAATGACTAAAGTCCATAAATGTCCTTGTATTACAACTAGTCCAGTGCTTGATTGATTAAACAAATAAGCACAATTACCTGGCTGATTTGACACATTAGCCTAACCATCACAACCTACAACTTCTATAATAAAAATTTTTAAAAAAACAAAACACCTCAGTTTGGGCTTATTAGCCAGTCAAAACACAGGTCAAAAATTGCTAAAGTTGGACAATTGACTATATTGTACCAGAGCCATCAACCTAAATGATTGAATTTCTGGCATGTCCTGGTAGAATGGAAAAGGCCACAGAGGGGTCTGTTTTCATAAGCAAATATATTTGTGAGACCTATTTAGCAGCAGACAGTTTTAATAAAAGGCAGCATTCTAGGCCATTAACTTTTTAAAAAATCCTTATATTTTGAAATAATTTCAAACTTACAGGATAGTTACAAAAATAATACAACCCCCAAATCAAGAAATCCATCATAACTCCCAAATACCGAGATTAACCAGTTTTAACATTTTGCCACATTTGCTGTATCATTCTATCTCTCTCTCTCTCTCTCTCTACCTACCATCTATCTATATATCATCTGTCTGTGTGTCTATATATACATTTATCTATATATTTCCTGAATATTTGAGAGTTCATTGCATATATGATGCTCCTTGAATACATAATACTTCCATGTACATTTTCTAAGAACAAAGATATTCACATATGTAACCACTTTAAATGCAGTTATCAGCTTTAAGAAATTTAACATTGAAATGAATCTTACACTCTATATTCCAATTTTCTCATATGTCCCAATAATGTCCTTTTTAAAAAAAGATTTATTTAATTTATTTATTCTACCCCCTCCCTTGTTGTTTACTCTGTTCTCTGCGTCTGCTTGTCTTCTCTTTAGAAGGCCCCGAGAACCAACCTGGGACCTCTCATGTGGGAAAGAAGTGCTCAATTGCTTGAGCCATCTCAGTTCCCTGTTTTGTTGTGTCTTTCATTGTCTTTCCTCTTTGTGTCTCCTTGTTGCATCATCTTATTGCATTAGCTCACCTCACCTGCCCATCACGCCAGCTCATCTTCTCCGGGAGGCACCAGGAACTGAAACTGGGACCTCCCATGTGGTAGGTAGGAGCTCAATCACTTGAACCACATCTTCTTCCCCAAATAATGTCCTTTTGAGTCTTTCCTCTGCCACTGCCAGTTCCCATTCAGGATCACATATTGTCATTGTCTCTTTAGTTGCTTTTTTTTTTGAAAAAAAGTTGGAAACATATATGGAACAAACTTTTCTATATCAACCACTTCTACCCATACCATTCACTGGCATTAATCACATTCAGAATGTACTACCCTCACCACCACCCATTACCATAACTTTTCCATCACCCCAAACAGAAATTCTATGCCTATTATGCATTAATTTCCCCATTCTTCCTGTCCCTACCCCTGGAAAGTTGTACTCTACTTTTTGTTTCTATGAGTTTGCATATTCTCTGATATTTTCTTTGTGGTTACCATATGGCTTAAATTTAACATACTGAATCCATAACAATCTCATTTCCTTTGATACATACTGTATTAGTCAGCCAAAAGGATGCTGATACAAAATACCGGAACTCTGTTGGCTTTTATAAAGGGTATTTATTTGGGTAGAAGCTTACAGTTACCAGGCCATAAAGTGTAAGTTACTTCCCTCACCAAAGTCTGTTGCTACGTGTTGGAGCAAGATGGCTACCAACATCTGCAAGGGTTCTGGCTTCCTCTTCCTCTTAAGGCTCCATGGTCCCAGCTTCTTCCAATATCAGCTGTAGGCTGGGATAAGTCTCATCTCTCTCCTGGGGCTCATTCTTCTCTGGGCACAGCTGCTCTGCTCTCTCCACAAGGCCAGCTGTAAATTCTCAGACAAACAGCTCATCTTTCTTCCTGGGGCCTCTGCCATGTTTAATGGAGCCCTCTCTTTCCATGTATCTGCTTCTCTGTGTATTTACTTCCTGGGTCTCCAGCATTAAAACTCCCACTAACTCCTCTGCTGAGTAATTTTCTCTGTGAGTCCCCACCCACCAAGAGGGTGGGGACTCAATGTCCTACTGACATGGCCCAATCAAAGCCTTAATCATAATTTAATCAAGTAAAAGTGAAACCTCTGAAGTTAGTACAATCTAATACACCCAGAGGAACAGACCAGTTTACAAAGATAATCCAATATCTATTTTTGGAATTTGTATATAATACTAAAGTGCTACACATACCAACTTAACTTTAATAACATACATGAACTATGTTCCTATACCCCTGCCTACACCGATGTTTATGTAGTTCTTGTCCCCAGCTACATATTTATACATTATGAGTCTAAAACAATTTATCATCACTTTTTATGCATTTGCCTTTTAGATCCTGTGGGAAATAAAAAGTGGAGTTACAAACCAAACATAATATATTACTAGCACCTATATTTACCCATGTCATTACCTTTACCAGAGATCTGTATTTCTTCAATAAGCTATGATCTCTTTATTATGTCCTTTCTTTTCAACCTGCAGAACTCCTTTTAGCATTTTTTGTAGGCCTGGTCTAGTGGTGATGAACTCTCTCAGCTTTTAAAAATTTTTTAAAAATCTGAGAATGTCTTAATCTTTCCCTCATTTTTGAAAGACAGTTTGCCAGATACATAATTGTTGGTTGGCAATTTTTTCCTTTTAGCACTTTAAATATGTCATCCCACTCCCTTCTGACTTCCAGGGTTTCTGATGAGAAATCAGCACTTAATCTTATTGAGGGTCCCTTGGACATGACATGTTGCATTTCTCTTGTGGCTTTCAGAATTCTCTCTTTGTCTTTGGCATTCAGAAGTTTTTTTTTCATTCACTTTTTTATTTTTAACTTTTATTTCTTCTTTATTTTATTTTTTAAAGATTTATTTATTTACTTTATCCATTTTAAACCCTCTCCCCCTTCCCCATTTGCTGTTTTGTGTCCATTCACTGGGCAATTCTCTGTTTCCTGCCATCTCTTCTCATCCTCCTCTTCCAGTCTTCACCAGGATTCAATCCTGGAGACCTCTGATGTAGGAGAGAGGTGTTCTGCTACCTGCGCCACCTTGGTTCCTGGCTTTCGGAGCATCTCATCTTGTCTCTCCCCTGTGTCTCTCCTGTTACATCATCATCTTGCTGCATGGCTCCCGGGGCCTGGCGTCTCACCGGCACACAGAGCCTGGCAGCCCATGCGCCTTCTATATATATATATATATATATATTTTACCAGGATGTCCCGGGGATCGAACCCAGGTCCCTCCATATGGCAGACGGATGCCCAACCATTTGAGCCACATCTGCCCCCCTCTTCTTTATTTTTGAAAAAGTTTTAAGATACATAGAAGTTACATGGAAAATATAGGAGAATAGGGGAGACTTCCAGGAAGATGGCATTGAAGTAGATAGGTAGAGTTCAACTCTCTCACAAAAAACAATGGAGAAAGGGCAAAAACCTACCTGAGTGGGAAGCAGATGTGGCTCAAGAGATTGGGCTCCAGGCTACCATATGTGAGGCCCCAGGTTTGATTCCTGGGGCCTCTTGGTGAAGGCAAGCGGGCCCGTGCCCTGCGGAGAGCAGATGGCCCATGCCCCACAGACAGCTGGCGGCCCACGCCCTGCGTAGAGCTGGTGCAGCAAGATGACACAACAAAGGGAGATGCAAAGGAGAGACAGTGAGAGACACAGCAGACCAGGGAGATGAGGTGGCTCAAGCATTGAGTGCCTCTCTCTCACATTGGAGGTCCCGGGATTGGTTCCCAGTGCCTCCTAAAGAGAAAGACGAGAAGAAAAGACAAGCAGACACGGAAAGAACATGCAGTGAATGGACACAGAAAGCAGACAACCATGGCAAACAACAACATGGGGGGTGGAGGGGGATAAAAAAAAGCTACCTGAGGGAGCTGCTTTGGGGTTCTATAGAACAGGAAAGTGCTGTGCATCATCCAGGAAGGAGCAAGACAGATAAAGAAGCCAAAGGAAAACCTTGAGTTGCTCTCCCTTGTGGCTGGAAATGGCACATATGCCCCACCCTCAAGGCAAATAGCCTCATTAAAACCCCTGGCCCACTGCAGCCAAGTGAGAAGGAGCATTCCCTGGGAGTAAGAGCGGTCTGACATAGGGTGCAGAGTGGTTTCTTTTCAGTGAGCTTGACTAGCTAAGCCCCTTTTGGATCTCAAAGAAGACTCCAACAATCACTGAGGTGGCCCCAGGAAGAAGGAAGAGGGATCTTATCAGGCAAGCTGTCACACCCAACCACCCTGGGAGAGACAGGAACTAGGTCAGTTATGGGGCTGAGACAGCACCTAACCACTGTGGCTCTGGCAAATTGTTAGAAGCTCAACTAGCCTGAGGGAATGGGGGCAGGAAGACCTAGATAAGCATTCAGAAGCCTTTTTAACCTGTGAAGCCAGTGTAACTCAGTGGGAGAATTTCTGCCTTGCATATGTGAGGTTCCTGGGACCTCCTAAGAGAATGGAATCCACTGGGTTATCAGGTACTCAGCAGCAGTCTTATGACGGAATATAGACAGATTTTTTTTTCTTGTTTTAGGTCTTGGATCTGTTATTTAAAAAAGTTTTTTCAGTTCCTTTTTCTTTATTTTATTCGCTAAACCTGGTCTATCACCTGTGGAGAGCAAGTTGCAGGGTGATTGATTGATGAGTACCAGCAGCCTGTGAAGCTTCTTAGGAGCCTAAGAGGGAAGGTCGTGTTTCCTGGGTTGTTTTTGTTGTTGTTTTGTTTCTTGTTTGTTGTCTTTCCCCTTTCTTTGTTTCCTTTTTTCTTTTACTTATTTTTTCTACCTACTTTATTTCTTTTCCTCCCTTCATTTTTCTACCTTCTGTCTTATGTTTTTTCTTTCATTCCACCTCTTCTTATTTGGCCTTCATTTTTTAATTTTTCTCTCACCTTTTTTTTTTTTTCTTTCTTTTCCTCTCTTCTCATCTTTCTGGCCTTTTAAATCATTCTATTTTTTCTCTATGCTGTTTCCTGTTCCATTTTTTCTATTTCATCTTTTTTATTCTTATTTCTTTGTATTTTTAGATGATTTTTTTTACTCATATTGCTTATATTCTTAGCTCTTATAAGGTTCTTCTTCTATCTTTTTTTTTTTACTATTATTCCTATTATTCTTTTTCTCTTCTTATATATTTCCTTTTATCTTGTTCTAATTTTTTTTTCCAAGGGAAACAAACAACTGCAAGGATATAGAATAAGAGGAACCAAGTTTCAAAATGGAACCTTGCTACACACACAAAAACTCAACAAAATAAAACCCTAGAGTAGAAAGAGAAGCTAACCAACCAAATAAACCCATCAAAATAAACATACACCTAGACACCAACAAAAAATTAGTACCCATGCTAAGAAACAGGAAGACATGGCCCAGTCTAATGAACAAACTAAAAACAAGAGAGGAGGCAGAATGTAGAAGAAATAATGAAGGATGTCCAAACAAATATCATGTTCAATTTAATGAAATGAAGGAAGAGATAAAGGATATTAAGAAGACACGGGGGGGGGGGGGACATACTGAATAAGCTGTAATAAATGGAACAATGCAAGAAATTAAAAATACACTGGAAGCATATAACAGCAGATTTGAATGGCAGAGGAAAGAGTCAGTGATGCCAAAGACAGCACATCTGAAATCAGAGACACAGAAGAACAAATAGATAAAAAAGATAGAAAAAATCCAACAGGAACTTAAGGATTTGAACGACAACACGAAATGCACAAACATACGCTTGATAGGTATCCCAGAGGGAGAAGAGAAGGGAAAGGGGGCAGAAAGAGTGTTGGAGGAAATAATGGCTGAAAATATCCCAACTCTTTCACGGGACATGGATGTACATGTCCAGGAAATTCAACGCATCCCAAACAGTAAAAATCTTAACAGGCCTACCACAAGACATATACCTATCAAATTGTCCAATGCTCAAGACAAAGAAAGAATACTGAAAGCAGCAAGAGAAAAGAGATCCATATGTACAAGGGAAACTTGATAAGATTAAGGGCTGATTTCTCAACAGAAACCATGGAGCAAGAAGACAGTGGTATGATAGAGTTAAGTTGCTAAAAGAAAAAATCTTCCAGGCAAGAATTCTGTATCCAGAAAACCTGACATTAATAAATGAGGGAGAGTGCAAAATATTCACAGATAAACAGAAATTAAGAGAGTTTGTCAACAAGAAACCTGCACTTCAAGAAATACTAAAGAGAGTTCTGCAGATTGAAAGGAAAAAATAGGAGAAAGAGGGTTGGAGGAGAGTATAAGAAGGAAGATTATTGGTAAGAATAACTAAAAAAATAAAAAGAGAAATAAGAGCAACATCTGACATGTATAAATCTAAAGAAAATATGGCTAATGTAAGTAATTCCTCGATAGTAATAACATCGAATGTTAATGGATTAAACTCTCCAATTAAGAGACACAGATTGGCAGAATGGATTAGGAAATATGACCCATATATATGCTGTCTACAAGAAACTCACCTTAGACCCCGGGATGCAAGGAAGTTGAAAGTGAATGGTTGGAAAACAATTTTACATGCAAACAATAACCAAAAAAGGATGGGAGTAGCTATACTAATATCAGACAAAATAGACTTTTTTTTTTTTTTAAAGATTTTATTTATTTATTCATTTATCCCCCTCTTGCTGCTTGTGCTTGCTGGGTCAGCTAACCACGCCATGCGGGCGGGCTTGCCTTCACCAGGAGGCCCCGGGAACCGAACCCAGGGCCTCCCATATGGTAAACGGGAGCCCTACTGATTGAGCCACAGCCGCTTCCCGCAAAATAGACTTTAAATGCAAAACTATTGTAAGAGACAAAAAGGGACACTTTATATTAATAAAAGGGGTAATCTATTAAGAAGAAAGAACAATCATAAACATGTATGCACCTAACCAGGGCACTTCAAAATACATGAGGCAAACATTGGAAAAACTAACTGGAGAAATAGATGCTTCTAAAATTATAGTGGGGGAATTTAATACACCATTATCACCATTAGATAGAATATCTTGACAGAGGATCAATAAAGAAACAGAAACCATGAACAATACATTAGAGGATCTACACCTAATAGATATTGTATTAGTCAGGGTTCTCTCGGGAAACAGAATAAACAAGAGATATCTGTCAATAATATGAGATCCTATAAGAATCTCTTATGTGACCATAAGGATGCACAAGTCCAGGTTCTGCAGGCAGGCTGCAAACCAAGGGCTCTGTTGAAAGTCCAATGAAAGGTCCTTGATGAGTTTCTGGGAGAAGTTGGCTGTCCAAAGATGAGCTGGGAAATTCTCTCTGAATGTTGAAATCACTTCCCCTTTTAAGGCATTCAACTGATTGGATAAAAGCGTCACCCATTGCTGATGCAATTTCCCTGGTTGATGCAGATGTAATCAGCCATCCATACAGTAAACTCACTGGTGACAGAAGTCCATAAATGCTCTTGTATTACAATTAGCCCAGTGCTTGCTTGACCAAACACCTGGACACAATTACCTGGCTGAGTTGACACATTAGCCTAACCATCACAGTCCACCCCTTGTCAACTCAGCAACCATACACATTACCTTAAACCATACTTAGTGTCTAAGTAAAAACAAGAATAGACAAGCATACATATATATTTCCACCTCACAATGTTCAACTCCCCTGCGTACAACCAGAAATGCATTAATTACCTACAGAATAGGGTGCAAGTCCTTGGGTAGTATTCACAATTAAACTTAAGATCCTTAAATATTATGATATGAAATACAACTTTTCATATGATAGAGGAAAAGGTTGGGGAAGAAAACAAAGAAATTCATTTTGTGTACATATACAATTAAACTCATAAAGAAACAAGGAAGAAGGGTTCATGACCATTACAGTCCTCATTTCTGCTCATGTGGTCGAATTTCATATTTATTTCATATTTATCACTACCTTCTTCCACTACCCATTCCATGTTCCCGTTACCCTCAGCAAGCACTTCAGCTGGCTGTGGTTCTTTGCCTGGTGGGATAACCCAAACTTTCATTCCCAAAGATTCTGGGCCATTGTTAGTCCTGCTTGGATTGGTTTGTTGCAATTTTCCATTGACTTTAATCACAGGGCATGGCAGTACTAGGAGATGCACTAGAGGATCGACTGTATTCCAGGCAAACTTTACTTTACCTCCAGTATGTAGATGTAGTCCTATTCACCTTGATAGTCAGGATCAATCACCCCAGCCAGTACAGTAATTCCCTTCTTTGTCTGTTGATTCACAGGTAAGAGGAGCACAAAGTGGCCAGGTGGCAGTCCTAACTTCCAGTTCAATGGAATCATTGTTGTGTTCCCTGGTGGCAGCACTCCTCCTTTTGGGACTAAAACATGTAGAACAGCACAGCTTAAGGTTGCAGGGACAAGAAGCAAAAATTTTCTTAGTGGGTCACTAGGGGTAATAGTGAGAGGTGCCACTCCAATTTCCACCCCTTGATTTCTGGACCCATGAATCCAGGTTATGGGAGAAACAGCACCATAGAGAGGATGCTGATTTAGAGCCTACAGAGCCTATTGGAGAACATTGCCCAGCCCTGCAAGGTATTGCCACCTAGTTGGTGCTGTAATTGAACCTTCAAAAGGCCATTCCACCATTCTATTAATCCAGCTGTTTCAGGGTGATAGGGAACATGGTAAGACCATTGAATTCCATGGGCATGTGAACATTCCTGCACATCATTTGCTGTGAAATGGGTTCCTTGATCAGAAGCAATGCTGTGTGGAATGCCATGACAGTAGATAAGACATTCAGTAAGTCTATGGATGGTAGTTTTGGAAGAAGCATTGTGTGCAGGAAATGCAAACCCATATCCAGAGTATGTGTCTATTTCAGTTAAAACAAATCGCAGCCCCTTCCATGGTGGAAGTGGCCCAATGTAGTCAACCTGCCACCAAGTAGGAGGCTGTTCACCTCGAGGAATAGTGCCATATCAGGGGCTGAGTGTGGGTCTCTGCTGCTGGCAGATTGGACATTCAGCAGTGGCTACAGCCAAGTCAGCCTTGGTGAGGGGAATTCCATGTTGCTAAGCCCATGCATAACCTCCAGCCTGACCTCCATGGCCACTTTGATCATGAGCCCACTGGGCAATGACAGGAGTGGCTGGGGAAAGAGACCCATTTGATTATTAAAATCTTCCTCTGCTGAAGTCACCCTCTGGTGAGCATTCTTGTGGGACACAAATATGTTCATGTTTTTTTGCCCACTCAGAAAGGTCTATATACATACCTCTTGCCCAGACCTCTTTGTCACCAATTTTCCAATCATGTTCTTTCCAAGTCCCTGACCATCCAGCCAAACTATTCGCAACAGCCCATGAATCTGTGTACAGATGCACCTCTGACCATTTCTTCTTCCAAGCAAAATTTACAACCAGTTGCACTGCTCAAAGTTCTGCCCACTGGGAGGATTTGCCCTCACTGTTATCCTTCAAAGATGTCACAGAATAGGGCTGCAGGGCCGCAGCTGTCCACTTCGGGTGGTACCTGCATATCGTGCAGAGCCTTCCGTAAACCAGGCCCGAGTTTTCTCATCCTCAATCAACTGATTGTAAGGGACTCCCCAAGAGGCCAAAGCTGTGGGCTGAGAAAGAGAAGGTAACATGGCAGGGGTAGTGACCATGGACATTTGGGCTTCTTCCCCATGTAACTTACTTGTGCCTTCAGGACCTGCTCGAGCCCTATCTTGTATATACCATTTCCATTTTATTATGGAGTGCTGCTGTGCATGCCCAACTTTATGGTTTGGTGGGTCAGACAATACCCAACTCATGATAGGCAACTCAGGTCTCATGATAACTTGATGGCCCATGGTTAAGTGTTCAGTCTCTACTAAGGCCCAGTAGCAGGCCAAAAGCTGTTCTCAAAAAGGAAGTAGTTATCTGCAGAGGATGGCAAGGCTTTGTTCTAAAATCCTAAGGGTCTGCATTGTGATTCCCCTATAATGGCCTGCTAAAGGCTCCAGACAGCATCTCTATTTGCCACTGAAACTTCCAGCACCATTGGATCTGCTGGCTCATATTGTCCAAGTGGTAGTACAGCTTGCCTAGTAGCCTGGACCTGTCACAGGGCTTCCTCTTGTTCCAGTCCCCAATCAAAACTAGCAGCTTTTCTGGTCACTCGGTAAAAGGGCTGGAGTAGCACACCCAAATGAGGAATGTGTTGTCTCCAAAATCCAAAGAGGTCAACATTGTGCTTCTTTTTTTAGTTCATAGGAAGGGTCAGATGCAACAGCTTATACTTTTCTTTAGAAGAGATATCTTGACATGCCCCACACCACTGGATACCTAGAAATTTTACTGAGGTGGAAGGACCTTGTATTTTTGTTGGATTTATCTCCCATCCTCCCTCACACAAATGCCTTACCAATAAATCTAGAATCTTTGCTACTTCTTGTTCCGTAGGTCCTATCAACATGATAACATCAATATAATGGACCAGTGTGATGTCTCGTGGGAGGGAGAGATGATCAAGGTCCCTGCAGACAATATTATGACATAGGGCTGGAAAGTTGATATACCCCTGAAGAAGGGCAGTGAAGGTATACTGCTGGCCTTGCCAGCTGAAAGCAAACTGTTTCTGGTGGTCCTTACTAATGACAATTGAGAAAAAAGTGTTTGCCAGATCAACAGCTGCATACCAGGTACCAGAGCATGTGTTGATTTGCTCAAGCAACGATACCACATCTGGGACAGCAGCTGCAACTGGAGTCACCACCTGGTTAAGTTTATAATAATCTACTGTCATCTTCCAAGATCCATCTGTTTTCTGCACAGGCCAAATAGGAGAGTTGAAGGGGGATGTGGTAGGAATCACCACCCCTGCATACTTCAGATCCTTGATGGTGGCACTAATCTCTGCAATCCCTCCAGGAATTCGGTATTGCCTTTGAGTTACTATTTTGCTAGGTAGGGGCAGTTCTAGTGGCTTCCACTTGGCCTTTCCAACCATAATAGCCCTTACTCCACAAGTCAGGGATCCAACGTGGGGATTCTGCCAGTTACTGAGTATGTCTCTTCCAATTATGCATTCTGGAACAGGGGAAATAACCACAGAATGGGTCCAGGGACCTACTGGACCCACTGTGAGACAGACCTGAGCTAAAATTCCATCAATCACCTGACCTCCATAAGCCCCTACTCTGACTGTGGACCACAGTGACATTTTGGGTCTTATGGAATTAATGTCACTTCTGAGTCAGTGTCTAATAATCCCTGAAATGTCTGTTTGCTTCCTTTTCCCCAATGCACAGTTACTCTGGCAAAAGGCAGTAAGTCTCCTTGGGGAAAGGTGGGAAGAAGATTAACAGTATAAATTTTTGGCAGTTTAACAGGATCTTTCCCCAAGGGGACATGGCCTTCTCCTCATTCAAGGGGCTCTGGATCTGTAAACTGTCTCAAGTCTGGGAATTGAGTAAGGAGCCGTTATTCTCTGCATCTGTAATTTGAGTTAGGGTTCTGTTCCCTTGACCTAGAACTCTTCTGCTTATACAGATCCAGAAGAAACTTAGTAGACTGCCCATGTATTTCACTTCCAGGTACCCCATGATCTATTAGCCAACGCCATAACTCCATATGAGTCAGACTATTCTGAGTGCTGCTTTGAATCTGACTTTCATTGTGGTAGCCACGTCCACCTTGCTTTTGGGGATTAACTGCCAATACTTGAATATACCTGACCGAGATCTGATCATCCCCATAATGTTTAATGATTCCAATTCCATTATAGCCCTCTGTACAGTAATATCTGGACTACAGATAAGAGCAACCACAGAGCTCTTTAGGGAAGATGGGGTTAGACTTACAAATTTATTTCTCACAGTCCTGGTTAAAGGTGTGTCTTCTGGACATTCCTGGGGTGGGTGGGCAGGTCTCAAATGGGAAATCCATTCTAGTATTCCTATCTCTCTAAGACTTTGAGTCCCTTCATCTACTGTATACCTGGGCAAATTGGGCATCTCAACCTCAGACATGCTAGGTCATCTTTGGTTCATGTTTCAGTCAGCCTCCCAAACAAACTGTTAGAGCCCTTTCTAACCCTCGAGCTACAGCATTGAATCCAGCATTCCTTCTTAGTGGGCCCATATCAATATATTCAGCCTGATGCAACTTTATATTCCTTCCACCATTATCCCATATCCTTAGTATCCATCCCCATGCGTTTTCCCCTGATTTTTGTCTATATAAGTTGGAAAACTCATGCAGTTCTTTCAGAGTATAGCGTACCTCCTCATGGGTCACACTTTGTTTTCACCTTTGGGGGTTTGTTGTGATTTTAGTCTAGTAATAGGTCTCGAAGACAAGAGGGGTGGTGGGTGTGGATAAGGAGAAGAATTAGAAATGTCTTGCAAGCTACTGACCTCAGGGCATTCCTTTGCATTTTATTCTGGTGAGACAGGATTAATCTCTTCGGGCAGAGATTGAAAGGCAGATTCCTCAGGGCAGACTGGAAGTTGGGCAGTACATGCTGGAATTTGGTTGGTACCTGCCTCGTGGCTGGGAGGAGGTTGGGACTCCCTGGGGCAGGCTGGAGGATGCATGACATGAGGTTGACCTGGTGTGGTCTCCACAGGGCAGGCCATTGCAGGTTTATCTGGTAAAGTCTCAGCAGAATTTAGGGTTCCAATGTCCCCACCAATATTATTATCATCCCATATGTCTCCATCCCAATCCTTGGGGTTCCACTCCTTTCCAATCAATACCTTCACTTTAATTGCAGAAACCCTGTGGGGTTGAGATTTTAGTTTCCTCTGTAATTCTGCTACTGGTAAAATTAGAGTCTGGGTTTGATTCTCAGATATCTCAAGTCTGTGGCTACAGGAGACAAGATTTTCTTTCAGGGTACACACAGACATTTTCACATCATTCATGTGGCATTTAAGCTTCCAATTTGAAGACTTTAGCTCCTCTCTTTCCTTAGTAACTGTATCCAGAGTTTCTAGGAGGAGCCAGCCAACATCATTATACCTTTTGACTTCCCAAAATTCTGTTAAGGTGTTGAAAATATTCTCACTCAGATCCTTGCTTCTTATAAGCATGGATATAGGGGAATCCAGTGATGCTATTTTGCATATCTCTATTGCCAGCTCAAGCCATGGACTGTTAGCAACCTCTTCAATATTGGAAAGGCAGTCATTAGTACCCTTGAGTCCAATTGGAGTAGAGAGCCAATTACAAAACTCCCAGAACCACCACAGACATCCCATGTTTAAGACTCTGTTCCTCAAGAACCACTCCTGGTACCAAGCTGTTTTAGTCAAGGTTCTCTCGTAAACAGAATCAACAGTAGAAATCTGTCAATAATATGAGATTCTGTAAGATTCTGTCATGCAACCGTGGGGATGCACAAGTCCAGGTTCCACAGGCAGGCTGCAAACCAGGGGCTCCGTTGAAAGTCCAATGAAAGGTCTTTGATGAGTTTCTGGGAGAAGTTGGCTGCCCAAAGACAAGCTGGGAAATTCTCTCCAAATGTTGAGATCACTTCCCCTTTTAAGGCATTCAACTGATTGGATAAAAGCATCACCCATGGCTCATGTAATCTCCCTGATTGATACAGATGTAATCAGCCATCCACACAGTAAACTCACTGGTGACTGAAGTCCATAAATGCTCATGTATTACAATTAGCCCAGTGCTTAATGGACCAACACCTGGACACAATTACCTGGCTGAGTTGACACTTTAGCCTAACCATCACAGACATATACAAAAATTACACCCAAATACAGCAAGATACACATTCTTCTCGAGCACACATGAATGATTCTCCAGGATAGACCACATGCTGGGCCATAGAGCAACTCTAAATGAATTCAGAAAAATTGAAACTACACAAAGTAATTCCTCTGACCACAATGGAATGAAGCTGGAAATCAGGAAGGGGCAGAGAAACAGATTAGGCACAAAGATATGGAAGTTAAACAACACACTCTTAGACAATCAGTGGGTCAAGGAGGAAATTGCCAAAGAAATCAGTAAGTACCTTGAAACGAATGAAAATGACAACAGAATGTATCAAAACCTAATGGCATGCGGCAAAAGTAGTGCCAAGAGGGAAACTTATAGCCGTCAATGCTTATATTCGAAAGAAGAAAGAGCTAATATCAAAGACTTAACTGCACACTTGGAAGAATTAGTAAAAGAACAAGAAACTAATCCCAAAGCAAGAAGAAAGAAGGAAATAAAAAGATTAGAGCAAAGCTAAGTGAAATTGAAAACTAAAAAACACTGGAAAATTAACAAAACCAAAAGCTGGTTCTTTGAGAAGATTAATAAAACTGACAACCCCTTAGATAGACTAACAAAAAAAGAAAAACTGCAAATACATAAGATAAGAAATGAAGGGGATATCACCACTGACCCCTCAGAAATAAAGAGTATCATCAGAAGGTACTTTGAAAAATTGTATGCCAACAAAATGGATAACTTAGATGAAATGGACAAATTTCTAGAAACACACAAGCAGCCTACACTGACCAAAGAAGAAATTGATGAACTCAACAGAACAATCATAAGTAACAAGATTGAATTAGTCATCAAAACCTTCCCAACTAAGAAGAGCCCAGGACCAGATGGCTTTACAGATGAATTCTACCTATCATTTTGGAAAGAATCACACCAATCTTGCTTAAATGCTTCCAGAAAATAGGGGTGGAGGGAACATTGCCTAACTCATCCTATAATGCCAACATCACCCTAATACCAAAGCCACACAGATTCCATAAGAAAGGAGTACTATAAACCAATCTCTCTAATGAACCTAGATGTTAAAATCCTCAACAAAATACTTGCTAATCATATTTAACAACACATCAAATGAATTATACATCATGACCAAGTGGGTTTCATCCCTGGTATGCAAAGATGGTTCAACATAAGAAAATCAAACAACATAATAAACCACAGTAACAGATTGAATGAAAAAAATCACATGATCATCTCTATTGATGCAGAAAAAGCATTCAACAAACTACAGCACTTCCAAAGATAGGAATAGAAGGAAATTTCTTCGACATGATAACAGGTTTATATGAAAAAACCCATAGCTAACATCATATTCAATGGTGAACTCCTAAAAGCTTTCCCTCTAAATCTGGAACAAGACAAGGAAGCTCACTTTCACCGCTCTTATTTAACATTGTGTTCGAAGTACTTGCTCAAGCACTTAGGCAAAAAAAAAAAAAAAAAAGATATAAAAGCATCCTACACATAGAAAGTCCTGAGTAATCTACAACAAAGCTCCTAGAGCTGATTAGTGGGTTCAGTAAAGTCTCAGGATTAACAGGAAAAACCAGCAACATTTCTGTACACCAATAATGAGGTATCTGAGGAGGAAATCAAGAAAAAAGTTCCATTTACAATAGCAACCAAAAGAATCAAATACCTAGGAATAAACTTAACAAAAGATGTAAAGGACTTGTATGCAGAAAACTACACAACATTGTTAGAGGATATCAAAGAAGACCTAAATAAATGGAATAATATCCTCTGTTCATGTATAGGAAGACTAAACATCAATAAAATGTCTATTATACTCAAACTGACTTACAGGTTTAACACAACCCAAATAAAAATTACAGCAGCATTTTTTACTGAATTGGAAAAGCTAAGCATTAAATTTATGTGGAAGGGCAAGGGGCCCTGAAAAGCCAAAGACATATTGAAAAAGAAAACTGAAATTGGAGGAAACACACTACCTGACTTCAAAACATACAACAAAGCTACAGTGGTCAAAACTGCATGGCATTGGCATAAGAATAGACATACAGACAAATGAAACAGAACTGAGAGTTCCGATATAGATCCTTACATATACAATCAACTGATATTCAACGAGGCCACTAAGCCCAGTCAACTGGGAGAGAATGGCCTCTTCAACAAATGGTGTTTGGAGAACTGGACATACATATCCAAAAGAATGAGAGAGGATCACCATCTCACACCCTATACAAAAATTAACACAAGATATATCAAAGATCTAAATATAAGAGCCAAGACCATAAAGCTCCTGGAAGATAATGTAAGGAAGCATCTACGAGGTCATCTAGTAGGAAATGGTTTCATAAACTTTACACCCAAAGCATGAGCAACAAAAGGAAAAATAGATAAATGGGACCTCCTCAAAATTAAAAACTTTTGTGCTTCAAAGGAGTTTGTCAAGAAAGTGAAAATGCAGCCTACTTAATGGGAGAAAATATTTGGGAATCATCTATCTGATCAGGGCACAATAGCCAGCATATATAAAGAAATCCTACATCATGAAAATAAAAAGCCAAACAACCCATTCAAAAAATGGGCAAGTGATTTGAATAGACACTTCTCCAAAGAAGAAATACAAAGGATGTGGCTCAAATGGTTGGGCATCCGTCTGCCATATGGAGGGACCTGGGTTCGATCCCCGTGACCTCCTGGTGAAAAAAAAAAAAAAAAAAAAAAGCACATGAAAAGATGCTCAACATCACTAGCTATTAGGGAAATGCAAATCAAAAGTACAATGAGATATCATCTTACACCCATTGTACTGGTGGCTATTAAAAAAACAAGACCACAAGTGTTGAAGAGGATGTTGAGGATAGGGAACACTTATCCACTTCTGGTGGGAATGCAGAAGGGTGTAGCATTGTGGAGGACAGTTTGGTGTTTCCTCAGGAAGCTAAATATAGAACTGCCATATGATCCAGCAATTTCACTGCTGGGTATACAAGCAGAAGAATTGAAAGCAGGGATATGAACAGATATATGCACACCAGTGTTCATAGCACCAATACTCACTTTGGGCAACTTTTACTTGCCGAAAGTTGGAAGCAAACCAAATGTCCACCAACAGATGAATGGATAAGCAAACTGTGGTATATACATATAATGGAATATTACTCAGCTGTAAGAGAGAATGCAGTATTAACACATGGGAAAACATGTATGAATTTTGAAGACTTTATGTTGAGTGAATTAAGCCAGGCACTAAAGATCAACTATTACATGACCTCACTGATATGAATTAAGCAAAATGAGCAGACTCACAGAGCTAGAGTCTGGATGATAGATTTATAGGAGACAGAAAGGGAGTAGATGGTGGTGAGCCAATGCCTATAAGGGTAAAATCTATGATAAAGTTGAAGTGTGTGGTTGGGCAGTGGGTGGGCATGACAGTGGTGCAGTGATGTGGTTGGGTTCGGTGGTGCTGATCTGTGAGGGGGAACAGGGTAGGGGAGTTGGGTTGGACTATCCATGGAAATAGGGGGAGGGTTGGAGGAAGGAGAGGTGAACTCTGGAGATTTGAAGGTCTGTGGTAAAAAATTCCAGTGGTGGGAATGTTCTTTTGGCAAATATGTCAGGGGAGGGTTACTGGTGTAGGGCATGGGGTATGGGGGGGATATGTAGGATAGGGTGCACCTGCAACATGCTTCTATGGAATATGTAAAAGTTCATCTTGTCATAGTGTGTTATCTCAGTGGGTGGAGACCACACAATAAACAAGAAAATATTAAACTCCCATCCTGGGGAGTCCTGCTATGTTCTCAATTAGAGGGACAAGAATCCCTCAAGAACATAGGCAGTGCTTAATCAAAGAAAACAGACCAATATGTCAAGCCCTCAATATTATTGCAAGTAACTATGAATCTTATCTTCAAAATGGAAACTTAGTGGTTACCATAGGTTCCAAGGGGAGGAGGAGGGAAGAATAGAATAGATGGAACATATGGAATTTTTAGGACATTAGACTTGTTTTGCATGATCTTCCAATAATGGATACAGACTATTTTAATTTTGTTGAAGCTTACAAAAGTGTATGATACAAATTGTAAACCATAATGTAAACCATTGACCATGGATAGTAGCTGTATTAGTCTGCCAAAGGGGTGCTGATGCAAAGTAACAGAAATTTGTTGACTTTTATAAAGGGTATTTATTTGGAGTAAAAGCTTACAGTTACAAGTCACTAAAGAGTCCCAACTTAAGGTACCATAAGGAGGTACTTTCTTACCAATGTCAGCTGCCTCGTGTTGAAGCAAGATGGGCCCAGCTTCTTCTGATCTCAGCTGTAGGCTGGCATAGGGCTTATCTCTCAGGGTTTCCTATATCAGTCAGGCATCAGGTTCATTTCTTTCCGGGCTTTCTCAGCTGCTCAGCTGCAAACTATCAGGCGAATGGTTCATCTCTCCCTGGGGCTCCAGGATCAAAACTGACAAAGTTCTCTCTCTTCTTCCATGTCTTCTGCATGTGTCTTCTTGAGTGAGTGTCTGTTTATATCAGCCCACCAAGGGGGTGGGGTCTCAACCCTGAGACACACCCTACTGATGTGGTTGAATCAAAGCCCTAATCTTAACAGGTAATTTAATCAAGACATGTCAGCTGAATTTAATGCATTCAAAGGGTATCACACCCAGAGGAAAAGACCAGTTTACAAACATAATCTCTCTTTTGGGGATTCATAAATAATTTCAAACTGCCACAGTAGCAATGATTCAATATTTTTACATCTGTTTTAACAAATGTATCACCCACATGTAAAATGTTATTAATAAGGGAGAGGGGGAAAAGGGGAGGGTGTTGGGTATATGTAAATCCTCTATATTCTCTATGTGACTTTTCTGTATCCTAAAGCTTCTTCAAAGATAAAATGAAAAAAAAAAAATAAGACACTGGGGGAATATATGGGAGAAATCATTACTGTACATACAAGACAATAGATCTTACAGTGCTGAAAGACACAATGTCTAAAAATTTTATTTTATTTCAAAATTTTATTTTTTACTTTTGTATTTTATTTATTTTTAAAACTATTATTATTATTTCATTTTCTTATTAATTTTATTTGGTTATTTTGTTGCTTCATTTTTAGAGAGGTTTTGGATCACAGAAGGGGCACAACTGTGGCAGGGGAGGATCACTGGTGTGGGGTGTCAGAAATGGGGAGATGTATGGGGAGGGGTGCCCCTGAGGCCTGCCTCTAAGGCATATGAATATGTTCAAGTGTTCATGGGGCATTGTCTCGGTGGGTGGAGACCCACACAATAACTGAAAGAATATTGAATTCCCATCCTGGGGAGTCTTGCTACATTCTCTAATAGAATGGCAAGAATCCCCAGAGTACAAGGACAATGCCTAGTGAAGAAAGACAGACCATTATGCCAGACCCTTGTTATTGATGATTGTACTTATGAAATTTTTTGTGTGTGAAATTGAAACAGCCTAGTATTATATATTGCCTAAGAGTTATCTCCTGGAAACCTCTTTGTTGCTCAAATGTGGCCTCTTTCTAAGCCAATCTTGGCATAAAATGCACTACCTTCCCCCAAGTTTTGAATTTTCACTTTGAAAAACACACAGAACAAGTGGCATCAGAACTGAAATCAAAGCCCAGAGCCCTCACAAATAAGAAACCCTCACCACAATAAGCTTTGATCCCAAAGTGCTTCACCATCATGAAAAGGGAGAACCAAAATTGGAACAAGCCTCACATAGAATTACTGCCCATGTCTGATTCTCTGGGTCATTAGCAGAACCTCTAGGCTTGAACTAAGTTTAAGGCAGTGCCATATTGCTAGTGACCCAAGTGTTTGACAGAAACAAACACATGTCCTCTTTGAAGCAAATGAAAACTTTATCCTTGATCTAACTAATATCTCTACAAATAATTTTTAAAAATTACAATGAGCAGCATTCAGTCAGAGGAGATCAGACAAAGAAGAAAACTAGACTCCAAGAGAAGGAAACAGTAGAAATAACCATCACCAACAAAAGATCTTCAAAAACTTCAGATATTGGAATTATCAAATGCAGACTATAAAATAGCTATGAAATATGTTTGTTGTGTTTAAAATAATTTTAAAGGCTAATGATATCAGCAGAGAACAGGAAGACCATCTAGATAGAAGATCAATAAGAAAATAGAAGATTTAAACAATACTACAAATCAGCTAGCTCTAAGAGAACATATATAGAGCACTTTACCCAACAACAACAGCAGAGTACACATTCTTCTAAAGTGCACACAGATCATTCTCTAGCATACGCCGTATGTTAGGTCACAAAACAAGTCTTCATGGTTTTAGAAAGTTTGAAATAATCCAAGGAATCTTCTCCAACCACAATGGAATGAAGCTAGAAATAAATAACAGAGAATTGGAAAATTCACAGTATGTGGAAATTAAACAATACACTCTTAAACAACCAATGGGTCAAAGAAGAAATCCCAGAGGAAATAAGGAAAAATCTTGAGGTGAATAAAAATGAAAACACAACATATCAAAAATGTATGGGGTGTAGCAAAGGCAGTGATAAGAGGAAAATTTATACCTTGTAAATGCTTACACTAAAAAAGAAGAAAGATCTCAAATCAGAGCCCTAATTTCATATCTGAAGGAACTAGAAATAGTAAAACAAATTAACCCAAACTAATTAGAAGGAAGGAAACAGCAAAGATTAGAGTGAAAGTAAATGAAAGGGAGAATAGAAAAATAATAGAGAGAATCAATGAAACCAAAAGTTTGTTCTTTTAAAAAATCAATAAAATTGACAAAGAAAAAAAAGAGAGAGGATGCAAGTAACTAAAGTCAGAAATGAAAGGAGGGCCATTACTACTGACCTCACAGAACTAAAAGGTATTATAAGAGGATACTTTGATTAATTGTATGCCAATAAATTATATAATCTAGATAAAATGGTCAAATTCCTAGAAACACACAAATCACATAAACTGACCCAAGAAGAAATAAAAGATCTCAACAGACAAATAAGAAGTAAAGAGACTGAATGAGTATAAAAAAACCTTCTAATGAAGAAATGTTCCTAGTCAGATGGCTGCACTGATTAATTTTACCAAACATTCAAAGAAGAGTTAACACCAATCTTTCCCAAACTCTTTCAGAGAACAGGAAATTATAAAAAGTGGCATTGAAGATTTGAAAAGGAGTGACATAAAACTTATAGATATAGCAAATTAAATAACTGAAATTTAAAACTCAATGCTTTAGTAGCCATATGGTGCAGTCAAAGAGCAAATTAATGAATTGGAAGTTGATTCAGAATAAATTATACAGCATGCTGCACAGAAACAAAAATTGGAAACTAGTAAAGAGAAAGTAAGAAACATAGAAGATAGAATGAGATGTTTTAACATACATTTAATTAGAGCTCTAGAAAGGGAGAAGAGTTTAGACAATATTCAGAATTATAATGACCAAGAATTTTCCAGAAACTATGATGGACACCAATCCAAAGATTTAAAAACCCAATAGGAGGAGCAAGATGGCAGCAGAGTAAGGTGCTCCAAGAGTCAGCTAAGTTTAAACCTGTTCAAGTCAGAAAGAGACTGGTAGTTGGCATTTTAACTCCACCCCCAGCATGTGGGGAAGGAGGGCTGACCTAAAATCACAGTAATGGTAGGTACCAGCTTCTTTTACCCAGATTGGAAATGCAGCCCTAGCCTAGTCTCCAGCCACACCTCTGGTAGGGAGGAAGCTGGCAGGACCTACACCAGCCTCTCCAGGTAACTGCAGGTACATTCGGCTGGCACAGACTGAATAGCCAGACTCCTGGGGTTCCATCCCTGCACTCCAATAAGATAGGAGAGGAGCTATGTTTCTTCAGCCTCTCTGGGCAACTGCAGGCACTTTCAGCCCACACACACTGGTTTGTTGAGTGACTTCAATTCCATCTCTACCCCTCCAACCCCATAGGATAGGAGGGGCCTGGGGTTTCTTCAGCCTCTCTGGGAAACTGCAGATGTTTTAGGCCTGCACAGACTAAATAGTCAGACACCTGTAGTCCATCTCTTCCCCCAAGTAGGGTAGAAGGGGAGCTGTGTTTCCTCAGCCTTTATAATCAATGGCAAGCAGTTTTGGCTTGCATGGCTTGGACTGATGGGTGCCTGTGGATCCACCCCCACCATTAAGATAAGAGAGGGCTGGTGTTTTCTCAGGCTTTCTGGGCAACAGCAGGCACTTATGGCTTACATGGACTGAACTGTTGGATATTGGTGGTTCTGTTCCCACTCCCTAAAGGGCAGAAGGGACAGAAATCCCTCAGCCTCTCAGGGCAACTGCAGATATGTTTGGCCCACACAGATTTGATTGTTGGGCACTCAATAGGGTCCATCATTGGACATCTCCCCTGTCCTTCTGGCAGGGGAGAAGGGAGGCAAGTGCTATGTCAGTCCACCTGAGCAACTGTGGTTATTTTGTATCTAGATGGCATAGATTGTTGCCTACAACTGCAGCTCCACCTCTGCTCCAAGCAGGAGAGGAAGGGATCTGAAACCTCATCAGTCTTTCTGAGCAACTACAGATGGTCTTGTCCTGCATGACTTAGATTATTACACAAGGCTGTGGTTCTGTCCTTACCCCTGGCAGAGGGGAAAGTTGGGAGAAGCTTCATTGGTCCCTGGGACAATGTAGGTAGCTTCAGCCTCCACAGCTTTCAGCATCAACTACATCCTCATCACCTACTAAACAACCAGCAAGGGAGAAAGGTCAAGAAAACCCTAAACTAAAGAGAGAAACCACATCCAGAATAAATACATCTAGTAAGCCAGATGCCAAGATAAAAAAAAAAAAAAATTACAGTCCATACCAAGAAACAAGGAAATGTGGCCCAGTTAAAAGAAGAGAAGCCTCCAGATGACATAAAGGAGTTGAGACAACTAATCATAGATGTTCAAACAAATGTCCTTAATAAGTTCAATGAGATGGCTAAAGAGATTGAGGATATTAAGAAGACATTGGGCGAACATAAAGAAGAATTTGAAAGCATACATAGAAAAATAGCAGATCTTATGGGAATGAAAGGTGCAATAAATGAAATAAAAAATACGCTGGAGTCATATAACACCAGATGTGAGGAGTCAGAAGAAAGGATCGGTGAGCTTAAAGTCATGGCCTCTGAAAAAGAACATACAAAAGAAAAGATGAAGAAAAGAATGGGAAAAAATTGAACAAGGTCTCAGGGAACTAAACAAGAGCAAGAGGTGTGCAAACATATATGTCATGGGTATCCCAGAAGAAGAAGAGAAGGGAAAAAGGGAAGAAGGAATATTTGAAGAAATTATGATAGAAAATTTCCTAACCCGACTGAAGGACATAGATATCTGAGTCCAAGAAGCACAGCACACTTCTGTCTGAATAAATCAAAATAGACCAACTTGGAGACACATACTAATCAGAATGTCAAATGCCAAAGACAAAGAAAGAATTATGAGAACAGCAAGAAAAAAGCAATGCTTACTGAATAAGGGATATTCAGTAAGATTAAGTGCCGTATTCTCATCAGAAACCATGGAGGCAAGAAGGCAAAGGTATGATATGTCTAAGATACTGCAAGAGAAAAACTGCAAGCCTAGAATCTTATATCCAGCAAGATCATCTTTCAAAATTGAGGGTGAGTTTAGAATATTCACAGATAAACAGAAACTAAGAGAGTTTATAACAAAGAAACCAGCTTTGCAAGAAATTCTAAAGGGTGTGCTACAACCTGAAAAGAAAAGACAGGAAAGAGAGGCTGGAAGAGAATCTAGAAATGAAGATTATATCAGTAACAGTATCTAAAAGTGTCAAAAGAATGGTGAAAATAAAATATGGCAGATAAACCCCAAAAGTCAAAATGGGTGAAATGAGAACTGCCTTTACAGTAATAACATTGAATGTTAATGGATTAAACTCCCCAATCAAAAGACACAGATTGGTGGAATGGATAAGGACATATAAGCTATCTATATGACGTCTACAAGAGACTCACATTAGATCCAAAGATATCAATCAACTGGAAGTGAAAGGCTGGAAAAAGATATTCCACACATGCAGTAACAAAAAAAAAAAGGGGGGGGGGGGAGTAGTTATACTTAATATCAGGTGAAACAGACTTTAAAAACAAACTGTTATTAGAGTCAAGGAAGGACATCATATATTAATAAAAGGGGCAATTCACCAGGAAGAAATAGCAATCATAAATGTATGCACCTAACCAGGATGGCCCAAGATACATAAGGCAAACACTGACAAACCTGAAAGGAGAAATAGATGTCTCTACAATAATAGTTGGAGATTTCAATACACAACTCTCAGCATTGGATAGAACATCTGGGCAGAGTATCAATAGAGAAACAGAGAGGTTAAATAATGTAATAAATGGACTAAACCTAATAGACATATACTGAACATTGCACCCTAAAACATCAAGATATACATTCTTTTCAAGTGCTCATGGTTCTTTCTCTAGGATAGACCATATGTTGTGTCACAAAGCAGATCTCAATAAATTCAACAAGATCAAAATTATACAAAACACTTTCTCTGATCATAATGAAATAAAGTTGGAAATCAATAAGAGGTCGTAAAAGGAAAAATTAACAGATATATGGAAATTAATCAACACACTCTTAAATAATCAGTGGGTGAAAGAAAAAATTTCAAGAGAAATCAATAAATATCTCAAGATGAGTGATAATGAGAACACAACATATCAGGACCTATGGGATGCAGCAAAGGCAATGCTGGGAGGGAAATTTATAGCCCTCAATGCTTACATTTAGAAAGAAGAAAGAGCAAAAATCAATGACCTAACTACACAGCTGGAGGAACTACATAAAGAAAAGTAAGCTAATCCCAAAACATTTAGAGGGAATGAAATAACAAAGATCAGAGCAGAAATAAATGGTATTGTGAACAACAACAAAAAAAAAATAGAGAGAATTAACAAAACCAAATGTTGGCTCTTCAAGAAGATTAACAAAATCGACAAACCCTTAGCTAGACTGACAAAGAAAAAAAGAGATAAGATGCAAATAAATGAAATAAAATATGAAAATGGGACATTACTACTGGCCCCAAAGAAATAAAAGAGATCATAAGAGGATACTATGAACAAATGTACACCAAAGAACTAGATAATGTAGATGAAATGGAGAAATTGCTAGGAATGTATGAAGAACCTACATTAACCCTAAAAGAAATATAAGACCTCAACAAACCAATCACAAGTAAAAAGATTGAAACAATCATCAAATAACCCCCCAAAATGAAAAGCCCAGGACCAGATGGTTTCACAGGTGAGTTATATCAAGCATTCAAAGGAGATTTAATACCAATCTTACTCAAGCTCTTCCAAAAAATTGAACAAGAAGAAATGCTACCAAACTCATTTTATGAAGCCAACAATACTGTAATATTAAAGCCAGATAAAGATATTACAAAAAATGAAAATTACAGACCCATTTCCCTAATGAATATGGAAGCAAATATCTTCAACAAAATGCTTGCTAATCGAGTCCAACAACACATTAAAAGAATTATTCATCATGATCAAGTGGGTTTTATGCCAGACATGTAAGTGTGGTTCAACACAAGGAAATCAATCAGCATAATACTCCACATTAGTAAATCAAAGAAAAAAAATCACATGATCTTATTGATTGACCCAGAAAAGGTATTTGACAAAACACAGCATCCTTTCTTGATAAAAATACTACAAAAGATAGAAATTGAAGGAAACTTTCTCACTATGATAAAGACCATATATGAAAAACCCACAGCTAACATTGTACTCAAAGGTGAAAGAATGAAAGTTTTCACTCTGAGATCAGAAACAAGACAAAGATGCCTACTGTCACCACTGTTGTTCAATATAGTGCTAGGGTTTCTAGCTAGAGCAATCAGGCAAGAAAAATAAATAAAAGGCATCCAAACTGGAAAGGAAGAAATAAAACTTTCACTGTTCACAGATGATATGGTCCTATATCTAGAAAGTCCTGAAAAATCTACAACAAAGCTGCTAGAGCTAATAAATGATTTCAGTAGAATGTCAGGATACAAGATCAATATGCAAAAACCAGTAACATGCAATCTGAGGAGGAAATCACGAAAAAAATTCCTTTTACAGTAGCCACGAAAGAATCAAATACTTAGGAATAAATTTAACCAAGGATATAAAGCACTCATATTCAGAAAACTACAATGCATTGTTAAAAGAAATTTTAAAAAGACCTTAATAATAGGAAGAACTTTCCATGTATATGGATTGGAAGACTAAATATCATTAAGATGTCAATTATACTTAGATTGATATATCGATTCAATGCAATCTCTATAAAGATTCCACCAGAATTTTTAAACAAATGGAAAACTCAATTATCAAATTTATTTGGAAGGATAAGGGGCCTGAATAGCCAGAAACATCTTAAAAAGAAAAGTGAAGTTGGAAGACTCTCACTTCCGGACTTTAAATTATATTATCTAGCTACAATGGTAAAAACAGAATCATACTGGCATAAAGATAAACACATAGACCAATGGAACAAAATTGATGGTTCAGAAACAGACCATCACATCTAAGGTCAAGTGATTTTTGACAAGCCTGTCAAACCCACCCAGCTCAGGCAAAACAGTCTATTCAACAAATGGTGCTAGGAGAACTGGATATCCATAGCCAAAAGAAAGAGGATCCCTATCTCATACCTTATACAAAAATTAACTGAAAATGGATCAAAGACCTAAATATAAAAGCAAGACCCATAAAGCTGCTAGAAGAAAATATAGGAAAACCTGCTCAAGACCTGGTGGTATGTTGTGGATTCTTAAACCTTACCCTGAAAGCATGAGCAATGAAAGAAAACATGGATAAATGAGTCCTCCTCAAACTTAAACACTTTTGTGATTCAAAGGACTTTGTCAAGAACGTAAAAAGGTGGCCCACTCAATGGGAGAAAATATTTGGAAACCACATATCCAATAAGGGTTTGATTTCCATTCTCTATAAAGAGATCGTACAACTCAACAATAAAAGAGCAAACAATCCAATTTAAAAATGGGCAAATGATTTAAAAAGACATTTCTCCAAAGAGGAAATACAAATGGCTAAAAAGTACATGAAAAAAATATTCCATATCACTAGGTATTAGGGAAATGCAAATCAAAATGACAATGAGATATCCTCTCACATCGTATAGAATGGCCATTATTAAAAATACAGAAATCAATAAGTGCTGGATAGAATGTGGAATAATAGGAACACTTCTTCACTGTTGGTGGGACTGTAAAATGGTGCATCTTCTGTGTAAGACAGTTTGCCAGTTCCTCAGGAAGCTAAATATAGAACTGCCATATGATCCAGCAATTCCTCTACTAGAAATATATTCAGAAGAATTGCAAGCAAGGACACAGACAGACATTTCCACACCAATGTTCATAGTGGCACTATTAACAACTGCTAAAAGATGGAAACAACCCAAGTGTCCATCAGACAATGGATGGATAAGCAAAACATGACATACACATATGATGGAATACTATGTTGCAGTAAGAAGAAATGAAATTTGGATACATATGATAACATGGATGAATCTTGAAGACATTATGCTAAGTGAGGTAGGCCATGCAGAAAAGGACAGATATAGCATGGTCTCGTGGTATGAACTGGATGTGAAGAATGAATGCATGTAGTTGGAGCCTGAAATATTGGGACATGGGAGGAAGGCTGAGGGGGACTACTGATGCTTAATGTATGTAGAAATTTTAATTAACTTTACTGTGAAAGTGTGGAGGTGTACAGAGTTGATGGCGGCACATTATAGTGAGTAGCAACTGGTTTATAAATAGTAATGTGGCTGGAAGAGGGCTGTCTGGGTTTGTAAATGTCATTTGAAGGAAGGATGGAAAATAGTCTAGGGCCAGAGTAGCACGGTATATAGTTGATGGTGGCACATTATAGTGAGTAGCAGCTGGTTTATAAATGGTAATGTGGCTGGAAGGGGATTGTCTGGGGATGTAAATGTCATTTTAAGGAAGGATGGAAAATAGTCTAGGGCCAGAGTAGCATGGTAAACCCAGAGGTGGATGAGAATTGTGGTTGATGATGCAGATGCAGGAATGTCCTTCTGTGAGCTAGAGCAAATACACGTCGTTATTGCAGGATGGTGGGAATGTGGAGAAACTTGGGGAAAATACAATTGGTGTGTCCTATGGACTGTGGTTAACAGCAATACTATAATATTCATGCATCTATGCCAAGAATGTACTGTGTTGATAGTGGGGAAGTATGGAGGGAGTGTGCCAAGTGTACACTGTGGGCCATGATTGGTGATAATAGTCTGATGATATTACCTCATAATCTCTAACAAATGTTCCACCATGGGGTAGTGTGTTGATGAAGGGGTGTTGTATGGGAATTCTACACATGTGTATGATTGTGTTGTAAGTTCACAACTTCCGTAATAAAAATATATTTAAAAAAATAGGGTGAGTTGGGGAAAAATACACCAAATGTAAGATATGGACTATAGTTAGTAGTAAGATTTTGATGCTATTCTTTCATAATTTGCAACAAATGTCTCACAACAATGCACAGTGTTGGTGGTGGGTTTATGTTTGTGATCACTGTACGATATTTTGCGTGTTTGTTTTGTAATTTCACAACTTTTACTATACACTTATTGTTTATGTATGTTTATGTATGAATGATATACTTCAATAAAATTAAAAAAACAAAACCCAATGAATTCAAAGTAGAATAATAAAAAGAAACCCATCCCTTGACATGTCACAGTGATACTACAGAGAAAAAAAGGCAAAGAAAAATCTTAAAAGCAGCTACAGAAAAAGAAAAAATAACGTCAAGTAACAATGGTAAGACTGACATCTGACTTCTCACCAGCAACAATATAAGCCAGGAGAAAGTGAAATGGTGTACTTAAAGAAATTAACTGCTAATAGTATTAAAAACTTGGTGAAAATATCTTTAAGAATAGAGATGAATAATGGGACAAATTAATATCATGTTCTTGCTATGATGCACTGAGAAGGAAACATCATTTATATAGTATTCTGCCAAAAAAAGTTTAATCTGAATTTAATCATAATGGAAAAACCAAGTAAATATAAAATAACTGGTCTGGACTTTTCAAAAAGGTATTGTCAAGAAATACCAAAAACAACAACAACAACAAAAAAAAAACACACAAAAAAAACAAAAAACAAACAAACAAAAAACGTGGAATTGCTCTAGACCAAGGGATACTAAAGAGATATAGCAATTCACCTGTGAAGCCATCTGGTCCTGGGCTCTTCTTAGTTGGGAGGTTTTTGACGACTAATTAAATCTTGTTACTTGCGATTGGTCTGTTGAGTTTATCAATTTCTTCATTCGTCAATGTAGGCTGCTTGTGTGTTTCTAGGAATTTGTCCATTTCCTCTAAATTATCCATCTTGCTGGCATACAATTTTTCAAAGTATCCTCTTATGATACTCTTTATTTCTGTGGGGTCAGTGGTGATATCCCCTTCTTCATTTCTTATTTTATGTATTTGCACCTTCTCTCTTTTTTTCTTTGTTAGTCTAGCTAAGGGTTTGTCAATTTTATTAATCTTCTCAAAGAACCAGCTTTTGGTTTTGTTAATTTTTTCTAATGCTTTCTTATTTTCAATTTCATTTAGCTCTGGTCTAATCTTCTTATTTCCTTCTTTCTACTTGCTTTGGGGTTAGTTTGTTGTTCTTTTTCTAATTGGGATGTCCATGTGCCAGTTGGGCCCTGAATCTCAACAGAGTTGCAGCACCTACTTTCCAGTTCATTGGACTCACCCAGAACAACTAACAAGGAGATGATGATGGACAATGACTATCCCAAAGAACAGATAATGTCTGCAACTGCAAGCAAGATAGTCCCATCAATCTGCCCCATGGGATCTAAACCCCCTCTTAATTAGAGGCAGAGTGGGCATCACCACCCCAGAATCCTCAGGATTGGGGAATGAACAATGGACTAGAGTAGACTTACTGTTTTACTATAGATTTATTGTGATTCTAGCAATGGAAATATTTTTATCATTGATGTGGAGGCAGTGGCCACCGGAAGTTCTGAGGGGAGGGAGAAGGAAAAACAGGTGTAATATGGGGACATTTTTGGGACTTGGGAATTGTCCTGAATGACATTGCAATGACAGATACAGGCTGTTATACACCTTGTCATAACTTACAAAATTGTGCGAGAGAGAGTGTAAACTACAATGTAAAATATAATCCACACTTAGTGGCAATGCCCCAAAATGTGTTCATCAATTGTAGCAAATGTACCACACTAATGAAGGATATTGTTAATATGGGAAAATGTGGGATGGGTAGGGAGTGAGGCATATGGGAATCTTCTATATTTTTTTATGTAACATTTATGTTATCTAAGTATCTTTTAAAAATTTAAAAAGTATATTTAAAAGAAGAGATATAACAATGAAATGAAATGTATGATCTTGGGTTGGATACAAATTAACAAAAAAAGTTTATAAAGGACATTATTGAACCATTGGTAAATTTAAATACAGACTTTACATTTGGCAATAATATTGTAATAATATTAAAGTCCTCAGTTGCAATAATTATCTTGTGGATACAAAGAAGAAAGTCCTTGTTCTTAGGATATTCACCCTGAAGAAGAGGATGTCTGCAAGGTACTCAATTAATTTAGTATATACAGGGGAAAGAAGAAGAGGCAGACAAAGGAGGAAGAGGTGAAAAAGGAGAAAAGAATAAGAGGAGAGAGAAATGTGGCAAAATATTAATGGTGAATCCAGATAAAGATGTTTATCTGATGTTTACTGTAAAAAATTTTTCTATAAATTTGAATTTTTTTAATTAGGAAAAGTTATACCAATGAGCAACAACCAGAAAACAAAGCAAAAAGGCTGATTTTGTGTGAAAAAGGAAAGAATTAGGAAGCAATGGGACAAAGTTTATTTTTTACATTTTTAAAGGTAATTCTTAATACAAAAAATTAGGTGACATTTTTAGAGAAGGAAAAACTGAATGAGTTTGCTCCATGAGACTCATACTAAAGGAAATTCTAATGGGTGTACCACAGGCAGAAGGAAAAGTATTACAGATGTAAGATCTGCGATGTAAAATAGAGTGAAGAGCAATAAAATAAAAAATATGTGGGTAAGTATAAATGAATATTGACATAGAAAGCAATGTTAACAAATTTTATGGAAATTTTTAAAATAAATAAAACATTTAATCAATAACGTGAGACGTTTCTCCTCCCAAGACAAACACAAGCAAATTTCAATAACTGAGCTAGATATGCTATATTTAGAACTAGTTGTGAAGTATAGTTGATATCAAATATAAGAACATTGGAATTTTTAGCATAATCATTCTTTTAGTGTACCATAAAAGGAAAAGTTGAATCAAGAAAGTTTAAAGTGCAATTATTTTAAAATCAATTTTATACCAAATAACTAAGCAAAATTTATTTTAAGCATGAGAAGCATGCAGAGAAGGCAAATATATTTTTTAAAGATTTAACTTTTTATTTTGACATAATTTCAGACTTATAGAAAAGTTGCAAGAATGCTACAAAGAATTCCCATATACCCTTCGCCCACATTCCCAAAATATTCAAGTATCTCCACATCTGTCTCTGTCTTTCTCTCTTTCTATACACACTTATACACACACACACAGATAACTAGAAAATATCCATTTGTTTGGAAATTTGAAAAGAGGCTTCAAAACAACTAAAAGACTAAAAACAAGGAAGAAAAGAAAGGTAAAGAAATCATAAATCACAATAATGATAAGAAAATATTTTGAGCTGTATAACAAAATTCTAAATCCAAATATCAAGTCTTGTAGGAATTACCTACCACCAAAATTAAACAGATGTTAATATTTTGCCTTGTTTGCTTCATATCTTTATTTAGTTTTGTTTCTTTGTAGGAAATAAAATGTTACATATATATCCCTTGCCCATCTCTTTCTTCCTTGAGGTAACTACTATCCTAAAATTGGTGTGCATCATTCTCATGTATGATTTGCACTTTTACTACAAATAAATGCACTCATAAACAATAAACAAGGTTGTAATATTAAATTTATTTTACTCATGGGAGATATCAGTGCTTAGAGCAAAATTTTTAGCTTTAAATATTAAGATGAGCTACATGAAATTGCCAGTGTTTGATCACAATTTACTTATTCAAAAGGCAATTTTATATAGCCACGTGTAACATATATTTTGGAAAAGAAGAAAAGCTGAAAATTAATTAAGTATCCACTTCAAGAAGTTATATAAAAAGAGCAAAAAAACAAACCTCAAGGAAAATAGAAGAAAGGAAACAAAAAAGAATAGAAACAAGTGACAAAGAAAATATATAAAATAGAGATCAACAATCCTGAAAGGTTTTTTTCAAAATAAAAAATTATTAGCAAAATTGACAAAACTTTCAATGATTTTAGTCAAGAAAAAAGGAAAGAGAAATGATACAAATATCTAAGACAGGATCAAGGATGAAAAGATGACTTTATGACATTTGCAAAAACATTAAAAAATATGACACAAGTTACTAAAACTGACTCATGAAGAAATAGAAGATCTCAACAGACTAATAATAAAAGATTGAATCTGTAATAAAGAACCTCCTAGCAAAGAAAAGTCCAGGACCGTCTGGCTTCATTGCCGAATTCTACCAAACATTTCAAGAATTAACTTCTCAAGCTTTTCCAAAAACAGAGTGTATTAGTTTTCTCTTTCCTCTGTGTCTGAACCTGTATCTCTTCTCCTGTTCTTATTAGGACAAAAGTTATATTGGATTAGGGTCCATTCTAATCCAGTATGACCTCATATTAACTTGATTTACATTGCTAAACTCTACTTCCAAATAATGCCATTTCCCAGGTTCCAGGAGTTAGGAGTTCAACATATATTTTTTGCTGACAATGTCAAACACAAGGAGGAAACACTTCCTAACTCATTCCATGAAGCCTGCATTAACCTGATACCGAAGCCAGCTAAAGGTAGCTGTATTAATTAGGGTTCTATAGGGAAAGAGAACCAACAGGAGATAAATGCAAATATTATGAGATTTTATAAGATTGCCTCATACAACTGTGGGAGTGCACAAGTCCAAATTCTGTAGGGCAGGCTGCAAGCCATGAACTCTGATAAAGATCCTGAATGAATTCCCCAGGAGAACCTGGCTGGCTGAAGTAGAGATGAAAATTCTCTCTTTTGACTGCTGAAATCATCACTTCTCCTTGAAAGGCCTTCAACTGATTGGATGAGACATCTCCCATTGCTGAAGGCAATCTCCTCAGTTGGTTGTAGATGTAATCAGCCATAGATGTAACCAACTTACTAATGATTTAAGTCCACAAAATGTCTTCACAGTAGCAATTAGGCCAGTGCTTGCTTGATCAAACTACCAGCCACTATCACCTGGCCAAGTTGACACCTGAACCTAATCATCACAGTCTACCCCTTGTTAACTTGGCAGCCATACACATAATCTTAAACCATAATTAATATCTAAATAAAAACAATACAGACATATTTTTCACCTAAAAATTCTCAACTGTCCTATGTACAATGGGAAATGCACTAAATCTCTCCAGAATAAGGTACAAGTCCTTAAACTTAATATCTTATAACATAATATTATGACATGAAATGAATACAAATTATGTAATATGATAAGGGGATTTGATAAGGAAGAGAGCAAAGATTTTCTTTTTTTCTTTTTTTGTATTTTCATTTTTATTATTTTATTTTTCATTCTTTTTTTTTTTTTTTCGTTAGGAAAATTATTCATAACCATTACAGTCCTCATTTCTCTAACTTGTCATATGGTCAAAATTCATATTTATCACTATGTTCTTATACTACGCATTCCACAGTCCCTTTACCCTCGGCAAGCACCTCAGCCGGCTGTAATTATTTCCCTGGTGGGGGAACCTAAACCTTCATTCCTGAAGTTTCTGGGCCATTGGAAGTCCTGTCTGATTTGGGTTTTTGCAGTTTTCCATTGACTTTAATCACAGAGCATGGTCGTAATAAGAGATGTTTTAGGGGATCTCCTGTATTCCAGACAAACTCTTATTTACCTCCCTTGTGTAGATAGTCTTATTTCTTCTTGATAGTCAGTATCAATCACCCCAGCCAGTATAGTAATTCCCTTCTTTGCCTGTTGACTCAGAGGCATGAGGAGCCCAAAGTGGCCAAGTGGAAGTCTAAACTTCTAGTTCAAAGGAATCATTGTTGTGTCTCCTGTTGGAAGTACTACTCCTTATAGAATTAAAAGACCTGTAGGGCAGCAGAGCTTAAGGTTGCAGGGAAAGGAAACAAAAATTTTTCTAGTGGGTCACTAGTGGTAATAGTAAGTGGTGCCACTCCTATTTCCACCACTTGATTCCTGGACCTATGAATCCTGGTTATGGGAGAAACAGCACCATAGAGTGGATGCTGATTTAGAGCATACACAATCACCTGGAGAACACTGTTCTAGCCCTGTAAGGTATTGCCAACTAGTTGGCACTGTAATTGAGTCTTCAAAAGGTCATTCCATTGTTATATCAATCCAGCTGCTCCAGGATGATGGAGAACATGGTAAGACCAGTGAATTAGATGAGTATGTGCCCATTCCTGCACTTCATTTGCTATGACGTGGGTTTCTTGATCAGATGCAATGCTGCATGGAATACCATGGCAATGGATAAGGCATTCTCTAAGTCTACAGGTGTTAGTTTCAGTAGAAGCTTTGCATGCAGGAAAAGCAAACCCATATCTGAAGTCTGTGTCTATTTGTTAGAACAAATCACTGCCCATTCCATGATGTAAGTGGTCCAATGTAATCAACTTGCCACCAGGTAGTACGCTGATCACCTCAGGGAATGGTGTCATATGGAGGCCTGAATGTGGGTCTCTGCTGCTGGCAGGTTGGACACTCAGCAGTGACTGTAGGCATATCAGCTTTGGTGAGTGGAAGTCCATATTACTGAGCCCATGCATAACCTCCATCCATACCACCATGGCCACTTTGTTCATGAGCCCATTGGACAATGACAGTGGTGGCTGAGGAAAAAGGGCTGACTGGTATCCATAGAACAGGTTATCTTATCTACTGGATTTTTAAAATCATCCTCTCAATGGGATTATTGTGGCTATCTTTGGAAAATACAATCTACCAGAGCTTACTATATGTGTGTATGAGTGTACTGGGCTATGACATTTCCATTATATACATCTGTTTGTGTGTTACATCACAATATAAACATTTCTTACTATGTGTGTTAATTTGAGACTGTATGTTCCCCAGAAAAGATCATGTCCTTAGAGCTAAACTTTTCCTGTGGGTGTGAATCTATTGTAGGTGGGACGTTTCAATTAAGTTAATTCAGTTAATGGTCTTTGATTATATTACTTCAGTAAGGTGTGGCCCAGGGTGGTTCTTAATCCTCTTACTAGAGTCCTTTATAAATGGGAGTGAATACTGAGAAAGGGAGCTGCAGAGACAGAGAGAAACCCTCAGAATCTGAGAGACAAAGTCCTTGAAGACAGAAGCTGAAATCAATGGAGCCCAAGAGAAAGAAAGCCACACGAACAGAGAAAGCCACAGGAACATAAAGAAAGCTGGAGGAAGCCAGAACTGAAAGCAACTAGACCTAGAGGAGAAAGGAGCGACAGCAGATGCCACCATTGTGCCCTGTCATGTGACAGAAGTACAGGATGACTGGCAGCCATGTCTTCAGGAAAAGATCTTAGCCTGATGCCTTGATTTGAACATTTTTCTCAACCTCAAAATTGTAAGCTTATATGCAATAAATCCCCATTTAAAAAGCCAAACCATTTCTGGTATACTGCCTTTGCAGCCTTTAGCAAAGTAAAACACTATAGATCATAGTATCGAAAAATAAGTTTGGAGGGGAAGGGGAAAGATGGTGTCAGAGCAAGGCACTCCAAGAATCAGGTCATCCTACAAGGCAGTTAGTAATCACCCAGAGCTATCTAAAGCACCTGTTGTGAGGGGGGGTGCAAGAGACCAGTAGAGCATCTTTTAACATCCTTGAAAGAATGGAAGGAGGAGACTGCCCATCTGCAGTGAAGATTAATGAGTAGAGCACTCCACACTGCAGAGGTCAATGCTCATCTTCCACTGCCAGCACTAGCCACCTCAGGAGCTATTGCATGGCTGGGGTTGGAAGCTCCATTTCCCAAAAATGGGAGAGGAAGAGACAGTCAGGCATTGACTTTAGTTACTGATTAGTAAATTTTGCTAGCTAAAATATAATCCTAAGAACAGCTAAAGTTTGAACCTCTCCAAGTCAGAAAGAGGCCAGTAGCTGCAATTTAAACTCCAACCCTGCCATGAGGGGAAGCAATGCTGATTGAAAATCACAGTGATGGTAGGTAACATCTTCTTTTCACCCAGATCAGATTGCAACTCTAATCTTAGCTCCAGCCTCACCTCTAGGCAGCTGGTGTTTTTTCCACCTTTCTGGACAACTGCTGGTACTTTCAGCCTGCACAGACTGGACACTCATACACCTGAAGCTCCCTCCCCACCCCCCAATAGGATAGGAGGAGAACTGTGTTCCCTAAGCCTCTCCAGCCAACTGCAGACACTTTCCGCTTGCATGGACTGGTGTGTTGGGTACCTTGGACTCCAATGCCACCCCCACACAGGATAAGAGAGGGCTGGTGTTTCCTCAGTCTCTTCAGGCAATGGCAGGCATTTTCAGCCTGCATGGACCAGACAGTTGGGTGCTTGTAGCTCTGCCCCCAACCCCCAATACGATAGGAGAGGGCAGGTCTTTCCTCAGCCTCTCCAGCAATGCAGGCACTCTTAGCCTACACAGACCAGACTGTTAGGTGCCTGTGGCTCCATTCCTACCCCCCTGATAAGAGGGGATCTGTGTTTTCTTAGCCTCTCTGGGCAACTGCAGGTGATTTCATCCCACATGGACAAGTTGTTGGGCACCTGCGGTTCCATTCTCACCCCTTAAAGGGCAGAAGGGACTGTATTACCTCAGCCTCTCAGGACAACTGCAGGTGCATTCAGCCCACACAGATTAGATTGTTGAGCACTCTGGAGGGTCTATCACCAATCCTGGTAGGGGAGGAAGGGGGCTGGGCCAGTGCTACTTTAGTCTACCTGGGCAACTGCAGACAGTTTTTATCTGCATGGCTTAGTTTGATGCCCACACCTGCAGCTCCATCTCTGCCCCTGGCAGAGGAGGAAGTGATGTGAAGTTTCATAAGTCTCTCCAGCAACTACAGATGGTCTTGGCCTGCATGACTTGGATTACTACATGCAGCTGTGGCTCTGTCCTTACCCTTGGCAAAGGAGAAAGTTGGGAGAAGCTTCATCAATTCCTTGGTCAATGCAGGCGACATCAGGCTCCAGAGCTTACAGTACCAACTACATCCTCAGTTTCTACTCCAAAATCAGCAAGGGAGAAAGGGCAAAAAAAAAAAAAAAAAAACCTAAACTAAAGAGAGAAACTGTGCCCAGTATAAATGCATCTAGTAAGCCAGATGCCAAGACACCAAAAAAATTTACAACCCATACCAATAAACAGGAGGATGTGGTCCAGTTAAAGGAACAATACAAGTCTCCAGATGACATAAAGGGGTTGAGGCAACTAATCATAGATGTGCAAACAAATCTCCTTAATAAATTCAATGAGATAGCTAAAGAGATTAAGGATATTAAGAAGGCATTCATTCATTGGACTCATCCAGGACAACTAACAAGGAGGTGAGGATGGACAACCACCACACCAAGGAACTGAGAGAGTCTACAACTGCAAGAAAGAGAGTCCCATCCATCAGCCATATGGGATCGAATCCCCCTCTCAATTAGAGGTGGCATGGCCATCAGCATCCCAGAATCCTCAGGATTGGGGAATAAAATATGGACTAGAGTTAACTTGCTGGTATTCCACTATAGACTTATTGTGATTCTAGCAACGGAAGAAATTATATCATTGATGTGAAGATAGTGGCCACTGGAAGTGTTGTAGTCAGGGATAGGGAAAAAGAGGTGCAATGTGGTGACATTTTCAGGACTTGGAATTGACCTGAGTGACAATGCAATGACAGATACAGGCCATTATATATCTTGCGATAACCTACAGAATTGAGTGGGAGACAGTGTAAACTACAGTGTAAACTATAATCCGTGTTTGGCGGCAATGCTCCAAAATGTGTTCTTCAATTGCAATGAATGTACCACACTAATGAAAGAAGTTGTTAATGTGGGGAAAAATGGGAAGTATGGGGAGTGGGGCATATTGGAATTGCTTATATATTTTATGTAACATTTTTTGTAATCTAAGTATCTTTTAAAAATAAATTTAAAATATATTTAAAAAGAGAAGGCATTGGATGAGCACAAAGAATATGTTGAAAGCACACAAAGAAAAATAGCAGATCTTACGGGAATGAAAAGCACAATAAATAAAATTAAAATACACTGGAGGCATGTAAGAGTAGATTTGAAGGGTCAGAAAAAAATATCAGTGAACTTGAAGACATGGTTTCCAGAATTGAACATACAAAAGAACAGATAAAGAAAAGAATAGGAAAAATTGAACAGGGTCTCAGGTAAAGAACTGACAGCAAGAGATGTGCAAATATACATGTCATGGGTGTCCCAGAAGGAGAAGAGTAGGGAAAAAGGGAAGAAGATATATTTGAAGAAATGATGATAAAAAATTTCCCAACAATATTGAAGAGCATAGATACCCATGTCCAAGAGGCACAACATATTCCCATCAAATAAATCTGATTAGACATGCTCTGAGACACTTACTAATCAGAATGTCAAATGCCAAAGACAAAGAGAGAATTCTGAGAGCAGCAAGAGAAAAGTGATGCATCACTTACAAGGGATACCCAGTAAGATTAAGTGCCAATTTCTCATCAGAAACCATGGAGGCAAGAAGGCAAGGATATGGTATATTTAAGATACTTCAAGAGAAAAACTTCCAGCCAAGAATCTTATATTTGACAAGATTATCTTTCAAACATCAGAGTGAGTTTAGAATATTCACAGATAAATAGAAACTTAGAGTTTGTAACCAAAAGACTGGCTTTGCAGGAAATACTAAAGGGAGTGCTACAGCCTGAAAAGAAAAGACAAGAGAGAGAGGTTGGAAGAGAGTCTAGAAATAAAGATTATATCAGTAAAAATAACTACAAGTGTCAAAAGAGTGGTGAATATAAAATATGACAGATAAAAAATAAAGTTCAAAATGGGTGAAATAAGAATGGCTTTTACAGTAATAACATTGAATGTTAATGGATTGAACTCCCCAATCCAAAGACATAGATTGGTGGAATGGATAAGAAAATATGAGCCATCTATATGATGACTACAAGAAGCTCACGTTAGACCAAAGGATACCAATCGACTGAAAGTGAAAGACTGGAAAAACATACTCCTTGCATTAAGTAAAAAAACAAAAAAGGTTGGGGGAGTTATACTTATGTAGGTTGAAATAGACCTTAAAATCAAAACTGTTATTAAAGACAAGGAAGGACATTATATATTAATAAAAGGGGCAATTCACCAGGAAGAAATAACAAACATAAATGTATATGCACTTGTGGCAGTTTGATGTAATTATGAATTCCAAAAATATAATTGAATCATGCTTGTAAACTGATCTGTTAATCTGGGCATGATTAGGTTAGGATTAGGGCGTTGAGTCCCACCCCTTGGTGGGTGGGGAATTGAATATAAAAGGCAAGGCAAAGGACAGTTGAAGCAGTCTTTTGAGAAGCAGTTTTGATATTGGAAAGAAGGCCCCAGGAGAAGAGAAGCAAGCCGTTTGCCTGATCGTCTACAGCTGACCTTGTGGAGGAAACAGGAGCCAGCTGACCTTGTGGAGGAAACAGGAGCTAAGCCCGGAGAGAAATGCAGCCCCGGGAAGAGAGGAACCCCAGAAGCCTGAACCCTGGCAAATGCCAGCAGCTGTCTTGCTCTAACACGTGGCAATGTGTGGTTGTTCCGAACCACTTGTTGGCGGAAGGGGAACGCTGAGCGGCAACCAGCGTTCGGGGGCCCAGACGGCGTGGAGGGCGCACGGAGGAAAGACCACCGCGGAGAAGAGGTAAGTACGCAGGTCTAATTTATTACAGGAAGGTTTGTTGTTTATATAGGTTCTGATAAGGGAAGTGAGTTAAGGACATGATTGGAGGAAGAGGGGTGACGTACATAGTAACTGGCAAAAAAGAAGATTTTTAGAAAAGGTTATGATTGGACATTGAGGATTGACTGAAAGAAGTCTTTTCAGGTTCATGCCGGGAGTCACGTAGCACTTGGCAGCCATTTTAGCCGCTTGGGGGCACCATTTTAGGTGTCCCTACCACAGCAATGGACTGTGGTGAGAGAAGAAACTTAACGCTTTATGGCCTGGTATCTGTGGACTCCTACCCCAAATAAATACCCTTATAAAGACCAACCCATTTTTGGTATTTTACACTAGCACCCCTTTGGCTGACTAATACAGCACTTAACCAGGATGCCCCAAATTACATGAGGCAAACACTGACAAAACTGATGGGAGAAGTAGATATCTCTACAATAATAGTTGGAGAACGTCAATACACCACTTTTAGCATTAGATAGAACATCTGGGAAGAGGATCAATATAAAAACAGAGAGCTTGGATGATATTTTAAATGGACTACATCTAATTGACATATACAGAACATTGCACACCCAAACAGCAGAATATACATTCTTCTCAAGTGCTCATAGATCTTTCTCCAGGATAGACCATATGTTGGGTCACAAAGCAGATCTCAATAAATTCCACAAGATTGAAATTATACAAAACAACTTCTCTGAGCATACTGGAATAAAGCTGGAAATCAACAGCAGGCAGGAAAAGGGAAAATTCACAAATATATGAAGATTAAATAACACAATCTTAAATAATCAGTGGGTCAAAGAAGAAATTGTGAAAGAAATCACTAAATATATCGAGATGAATGAAAATGAGAACACAATGTATCAGAACCTTTTGATGCAGTGAAGGCAGTGCTGAGAGGGAAATTTTTAGCCCTCACATCTTACATTAAAAAAGATGGAAGAGCTAAAATCAAAGAACTAACTACACAGCTGCAGGAACTAGAAAAATAACAGAAAACTATTCCCAAAGCAAGCAAACGGAATGAAATAACAAAGATCAGAGTAAAAATAAATGAGATTGAGAACAACAAGAACAACAACAAAAAAAAAAAATTGAGAAAATTAACAAAGCCAAAAGTTGGTTCTTTGAGAAGATTAACAAAATAAAAAATGCTTAGCTAGACTGACAAAAAAAAATGCAGATTAATCGCAGCAGAATGAAGACGGGGTCATTACTACTTACCCCACGGAAATAAAAGAGATCATAAGAGGATACTACGAACAAATG
This sequence comes from Tolypeutes matacus, assembly GCA_026826555.1. NCBI lineage: Eukaryota > Metazoa > Chordata > Mammalia > Cingulata > Chlamyphoridae > Tolypeutes > Tolypeutes matacus. Next base: position 723,221 of record JAKSZT010054512.1, read on the forward strand.
TACACTAACAAACTAGACAATGTAGATGAAATGGAAAAATTCCTAGGAATGTACAAAGTACACTGACCCTAAAAGAAATAGAAGACCTCAACAAACCAATCACAATTAAAGAGATTGAAACAGTCATCGAACAACCCCCCAAAATGGAAAGCCCAAGACCAGATGGTTTCACAGGTGAGTTCTAACAAGCATTCAAAGAAGATTTAATACCAAACTCTTCCAAAGAACCGAACAAGAAGAAATGCTACCAGACTCATTCTGAGTTATATACTCATTCTATGAAACCAATATCAACCTAATACCAAGGTGAGATAAAGATATTGCAAAAAAAGAAAATTACAGACCCATTTCCCTAATGAATACTGATGCAAAAATCCTCAACAAAATACTTGTTAATTGACTCTAACAACACATTAAAAGACTTAATCATCATGAAGCAAGTAGGTTTTATACAAGGTATGCAAGGTTGGGTCAACACAAGAAAATCAATCAGTGTAATATACCACACTAATAAATCAAAGAAGAAAAATCACATGACCCTATCAATTGATGCAGAAAAAACACTTGACAAAATACAGCATCCTTTCTTGATAAAAATACTACAAAAGATAAGAATTGAAGGAAACTTTCTCACTGTGACAAAGGCCATTTATGAAAAAATCCACAGCTAACATTGTACTCAATGGTGAAAGACTGAAGGCTTTCCCACTGAAATCATGGCCAAGACGAGAATGCCTACTGTCACCACTGTTGTTCAATACAGTTCTAGAGGTTCTAGGTAAAGTAATCAGGGAAGAAAAAGAAATAAAAGGCATCCAAAAGGGAAAGGAAGAAGTAAAACTTTCACTATTTGCAGATGATAAGATCCTATACCTAGAAAGTCTGGAAAATTCTGCAAGAAAGCTTCTAGAGCTAATAAGTGATTTCAGCAGACTGACAGGGTACAAGATTAATATGCAAAAATCAGTGGTGTTTCTATACACTAGTAATGCACAATTTGAGGAGGAAGTCAGGAACAAAATCCCATTTACAATAGCAACTAAAAGAATCAAATATTTATGAATAAAGTTATCCAAGTACATAAAACAATTGTATTCAGAAAACTATAATGCATAACTAAAAGAAATTTTAAAAGACCTAAATAATTGGAAGAATATATCATGTTCATGGATTGGAAGACTAAATATCGTTAAGATATCAATTCTACACACGTTGATATATAAATTCAATGCAATCCCGATAAAAATTCCAGGAGCACTTTTTAGAGAAATGGAAAATACAATTATCAAATATATTTGGAAGGCTAAGGGGCCCTGAATAGCCAGAAACATCTTAAAAAGAGAGTGAATTTGGAAGACTTTCAATTCCAGGCTTTAAATCATGTTACCTAGCTACAGTGGTAAAAATGGCATGTCATATTGATATACACATAGACCAATGGAACGAAATTGATTCAGAAACAGACCCTCACATCTATGGTCAAGTGATTTTTGACAAGTCTGTCAAACCCACCCAGCTAAGGCAGAACCGTTTATTCAACAAATGGTGCTGGGAGAACTGGATATCCATAGCCAAAAGAAAGAAAGAGGACCCCTATCTCACACCTTTATACAAAAATTAACTAAAAATGGATCAAAGACCTAAATATAAAAGCAAGACTCATAAAGCTATTAGAAGAAAATGTAGAGAAACATCTTCAAGACCTGGTGGTAGGTGGTAGATTCTTAAACCTTACACTGAAAGCACAAGCAATGAAAGAAAGTATGGATAAATGGGTCTTCTTCAAACTAAAATGCTTTTGTGATTCAAAGGATTTTGCCAAGAAGATTAAAAGGCATCCCAGTGAATGGGAGAAAATATTTGGAAGCCACATATCCAATAAGCATTTAATTTCCATTCTATATAAAGAGGTCATCCGACTCAACAATAAAAGAGCAAGGAATCCAATTAAAGATGGGCAAAAGACTTAGATAGACATTTCCCCAAAGAAGAAACACAAATTGCTAAAAAGCACATGAAAAAATGTTCCATATCACTAGGTATTAGGTAGGGAATCGTAAATCCAAACGACAGTGGGCTATCATCTCACACCGCATAGAATGGCCATTATTTAAAAACAGAAATAATGTGCTGGTGAGGATGTGAAAAATTAGGAACACTCCTTCACTGTTGGTGAGACTGTAAAATGGTACAGCCTCTGTGTAAGACAGCTTGGCAGTTCTTCAAGAAGCTAAATATAGAGCTGCCTTATGATCCAGCAATTCCTCTAAGAGGAATATATCCAGAAGAACTGAAAATTGTGTCATGAACAGACTTTTGCACACCAACGTTCATTGTGGAGTTATTCACAATTGCCAAAAGATGGAATCAACCCAAGTGTCCATCAACCAATGAAAGGATAAACAAAATGTGGTATATACATATGTTGGAATACTGTGCTGCAGTAAGAAGAAATGAAATTGGGACACATATAATAACATGGATGAATCTTGATGACATTATGCTAACCGAAATAAGCCAGACACAAAAGGAAATATGTTGCATGGTCTCACTAATATGAAACTAAATATGAAGAATAAATGCATGGAGTTAATACCCAGAGGATAGATTATTAGGAGATAAGATGAGTGCTGCGAAGGAGTACTGATGCTTAATGTATTTAGAAGTTTTAATTAACTTGATTGTAAATGTGTGGAAATGGATAGAGTTGATGGTAAAACATTATAGTGAGTAGCAGCTGGTTTATAACTGTGATTGTGGCTGAAAAGGGTAGACTAGGTATATAAATGTCAATTGAAAGAAAGTTAGAGAATAATCTCGGGACTGAACAACATAGTGAACCCAGAGGTGAATGAGAATTGTGCTTAATAGTACAAATACAAGAATGTCCTTCTATGAACTAGAACAGATATACATCATTATTGCAAGGTTATAAGCATTTGGAGAAGCATGGGAAAAATACAATTAATGTAACCTATTGACTGTGGTTAGCATCAATACTTTGATATTCTTGCACTAATGCCAAAGATGTACTGCGTTAATAATAGAGGGTGTATAGAAAAAATATACCAAATGGACACTTTAGACCATAGTTAGTGGTAATAGTCTGATGATATTATTTCACAATATGTAACAAATGTTCCACAACAATGTAGTGTGTTGGTGGAACTGTAAAATGGTGCAGCCTCCGTGTAAGACATGTGCATGATTGTTTTGTAAGTTCACAACTTTTCTAATAATAATATATTTAAAAATAAGTTTGGAAAACACTGGCCCTGCATTTGGACCTCTGCATTCCTCTCTGACTCTTATCTTCTTAGTTCACTACACTCAGCAACACTACTGTGGCCATCACCCTAATGTTCTTGGAGGGTGCGGTCTAGAGCTCAGCTGCCACCCAGATACTTGATGAGGGTGGAACTAAGAAATGCCCATTGGGTAAGACCTTGGAAAGTGTGGAGGCCCATGAGGTCCCAAGAAGAATACATCATTCTAGAGATGACTCTCAGACTTTGAAATCTAAAGGAGTATGCCCTGCAGGTTTTTGGAACTGTTTGGGACCTGTGATGCCTGTTTTCCTTCCAATTTCTCCTTATGGTAATGCAAATTTTTATCCTGTGACTGCCTATCCTTTGTATATTGGAAGCAGATAACTTGTTTTCTAAGTTTCACATGTCTACAGCCAGAAGGGAATGTAGCCCCAAGATGATTGCATGCCTCTAACTGATTTTTATGAGATTTTGTACTTAGCATTGTTATTGAAATGATTTAAAGTGTTTGAAATATTGTGATGTAATGAATGTATCTTGCAAATGGAAACAACATGTCTTTTTGGGATTCAGAGGGTGGAGTGTGGCAGTCTGAAATTCTTCTATGAATACCAAAAAGAAAAACATTATGCCCTTAATCTAATCCATTCCTATGGATGTGAGGTCCTTTGATTACATTAAAGTCAGTTGTGGGGCCTTTAAATAGGTTACTTGTTAAAATCGCTTCAGGGATTTTGATTGGTCTATATCAGTGAGGCATGAGCCAGCTTGAGTATCCACCTTCTTGCTGGATCTGATATAAACACACACACACACACACACACACATGCACAGAGAGAGAGAGAGAAAGGAAGCCACCATTTTTTATCATGCCATGAGAGAGTGGACTCCAAGTTCGCCTACAGCTGCAGAAAGGCCAAGAAGTCCCGAGAGGCCCAGAAAGAGACAAGCCCTGTGCTTCGTTCCCAGCTGAGCTGGGACACAATAGAATCTGGAGACGAAGGCAGAGACCTCAGCAGAGATTGCCCGCAATCCTGCTTCACCAGATGGCAACATGCTAGGATCATGAGTAGGTGACTTTGGTGAGAAAGCATCTCTGATGGTACCTTGATTTGGACATTTTATGGCCTCACAACTGTAAGCTTTCACCCTAAATAAAATTCCCTTTATAAAAACCAATACATACCTGGTACTTTGCATCAGCAGCCCTTTGGCAAACTAAGACAACTACTTTCTGTTCCTTGAACATGCTAAGCTCATTCCTAACCTCAAGGCCTTTGCACTTGCCATTTCCTCTCTCTGGAAGGTTCTTCTTACAGATTGTCATGGGTGCTCCTTTTTGAGTTTCAGGTTTCAGCTCAAATATTTGAAATAGAGCTACTAAGAAGGGCAGCTCTTTCTCTCCTCTAGTCACTCTCTATTCCATTACCTTGTTTTATTTTTTCCTAACATATCACAATATGAAATTTTCATATTATTTTGTTTACTGGTTTACTATTTGTATCTCCTACATTTATGTCAGCTCCAAGAGTAGGGACTTTATCATGTTCACTGTTGTCTTTTCATCACCTCCTACAGTGCTTGGTACATAATAAACATTTGTCAAATAAAGGAATGAAAGTTCAAGAGTACCCTATTTCTCCAGCCCCAAGTCAACACTATTATCAATATTTTCCATTTTTTTTACCAATCTAGAGCTAAAAGCTATCTGAATGTTGGATTAATTTGTATCTTTTTGATTACTGTGAAGTTGAGCATTTTCTATATGTATATGGGCCATTTGTATTTTTTAAATTAATTTCTCATTCATATATGTAGTGGGAAAAAACCATGAGCTTGGAAATTCTGAAGTATGGCTTATATGATGGATCTGCATGCAAGAAGAAATGAGGAGGATTGGGCACTAGCTAAAATCCAGGGACTATCACAGACTCAGTTCTTAACACATCAGTTCTACAGGTATTTTTTAAAAATAGTACAAAGATCTACTCCCATACCCTTCCATGTATTGCTTTAGAATTCATTCAAGAAAGAGAGACTTTTGTACTCACAAGTAAATATACTTCAAAAGGTTAATAATAGGGCAAGAATGTCATCAACATGGTAATATAAAGACATCCCCTGAAAAAGCCTCCCCAGAGATTTAGTGAATAAAAGGACAAATCCAGGGGAGTAGTCTGAATGCCTGCTTCACAAGTATGAGGTCCCAGGTTCAATTCTTGGTACCTTCTAAAAAAATAATAAAAATATTAAATTTTTTTAAAAATTAAAAGGACAAATCCTGTTTGCTTAGAACTTTGGAGGATGATAGAGACTGCAGAGGACTCCACAAATGCTGAATCAAGAAAACTGAAAAATCTCAGGTAAGAGAATTCCATCCTGCATTAAATTCAGTTGAGGAATGCCATCAGTTCTTATTCCCCTCCCCCTCACTCAATCCTGTGCAGCTTGTGAGTCACACAAATGCAGCACAGACTGGGTTACTCCCACCGTGGACTGAGACTGTAGATTGATCACAGCAGTGAGTTAGAACTCTGCACATATCCAGGCACAGGGACCTACATATGCAGGGACTCAGGGCAGAACACAAGCCACTGAGGAGTAGTGCATACAAAGAGCCCCCCGGGGTGGGGGAGAAAGAGAGAGAGAGAGAGAGAGAGAGAGAGAGAGAGAGAGAGAGAGAGAGA